>JARYHS010009186.1:90568831-90677783 GCA_031002005.1 Vandiemenella viatica
TTAGCAGTAATTTATAAATAAAAAGATACATGGGAGAATTTGTGTGTTGGTTGATCCTTTTGATCGTCTATTAATCTGCTAAATCTAAAGATATCCCTAGATAATTTTCAGAATACACCTTGCAATAAAATATATTCTGAAGGGAGCTAGAAGACTGTTTCTCGAGGTTCCATATGTCTAATTTGCGTCAGTGATCTTTTTTTTTCTTCAATTTATAAACCATTATGGAGTTTTTTTCGTCTTTGCGGCGTTAAAAGATTGCTGACTGTTTTTCGAAACAAGTAGCGTATTATCTGTTGTTTATCACCGAGCGTGGTGGGTGAACGGTTAACGTTCTGGCCTCGCATTCGGGAGGACGCGGGTCGAATCTCCGTCCGGGAATCCAGATTTGGGTTTTCCATGTTTCCCCAAATCACTCTAGGCGAATGCCTGGATGATTCCTTCAAATAGGCCATGGCCAAATTCCTTCCCGTTCCTTATCCTCAGTCCCATCCCGCTGTAATGACCTTAGCCGTCGACGAGGCGTAAAGCCATAAGTAAAAAAAAAAAATTGTTTATCGTTAAACTTTGAAAAGGGCACCACAAGCAATCCAGTACAGCAGCATCACGTTTGTACATAGGAGTTTCGTATCAGTAGTGGCCTGTACTAATGGAATTGAGAAAAATTGTATAAAATAGAAATTAAGAATGGAGTATTCAAGCATGACAAGAGAAGTTCTTCGTCTCTAATATAACTAGTGAAGCTATCGGTTAACTGCGAAGTAAGAAATTTCGCGAAAAGTTTGCAACTGCTTCTCTTTACAAACAAATATTATTTTATTACGACATTTTGTCATTAAGGCACAAATATTGTATAAGGCGAGGATTATTCAGACTACTCTTGCAACTCTTATCAATGAATGACTTCGATATTTTTTTTAATTTTTTAATTTTTATTTTTACAAGGAGCAAAATATTAGAAGATGTGTTAGGAATTTTTCTCTTGACACCATCCCCCTACCCACCATTCCCCGTAAATAAGAAGAAAAAGAAGGATCGTGCCAGCATATTTACAGAACTATTATCATGGAAAGATAATGTTCCAAACGCAGAACTTCTGAATTACAAAATTAATAGAGGTTTTCCTTCCTAAAGTTTTAAAGTTTTTCCTCATTAAAGGAGTGCCTAAAACGTTGATATAAAGAGCTATGTTTTTCAGAATGACGTGGAAAAATTGCAGAATTTCTGGCGACATTTTTAAAAAATTAACTCTTCGATAGGGGTGGAGAATATTATAGTCATATGCAACAAATATCTTTTTGCATCTAGTACGGTGGCATTCTAATGGACATAATAAGTTTAGGGAAGTTATTGAACAAATTCAAAGTCAGGCCACGCTTTCTATGATGATATTCGGAATATGACACAGTTTTGACTTTCAATACTATAAATGACAATTTTATAAAACGGGGAATATATTTAAAAAATGCTGTTTCTGCTTAGTTAGTTTAATGTAGCAAAATTCCATATATATATAAAGTGGTAGGAAGGATATAGTTAAAAGATGGTAGAAATCATTTGTTCAGAGAAATTCTTTATTTCAAATGGAAATCACGGATACGAACTGAAGAAGCGAAACTTGACTGTCGTTATATATTGTCCTTTGTAAACGTCTCAAACGATGAGCGTAGATGTAAACAGATGTCTCATTGCCATCTCAAACGCAATTGCATTTGGTCATCTGAGATTTTACCATAATCATCTTAATCTTTGGTTGCCGTTCTTTCACCATCTGTTTTAAGTATCTCCGACTGTACAGAGTTATACAAAACTACGATTTTTACAACTTCTCATTGTATCACAAAAGTTGACTAAATTTTATTGAATCTATAGAAACTCTTTCTGTTATGGAGTCAGGGAGACACGTTATCATGTTTCGTTTAATATACGTGAACCGTACAAGACCTTTCGATACTATGACCGGAAAAAAATAGGCCTACATTAATAGATACTAACGAAGACGCCATTGCGACAAATTTGTTGCTTGCTTTGTGTTTAAGTACACCATGAATGTGTGTGGATCGGATTGCGCATAATCGTGTATATTCACATTTTTTGGTAAAAGTAGGATTTTGAAATTGAAGTTATCATTATAAATAAATAAATTTCTGTGATATTATTTGCCTAGAGAAGGCTCTTCAACTGTGCGTAAGTAACCGCTTCAGTTAGCTACGTAATCCACCTTTCACCGTCAACTGTTCCAACCTGTTGATCCTATCAAACAAAAGGGCCAGTGGTTATTCAGTATATGGAACTGTAGCAACGGAAGCTTGTGACAAGTAACAGGTTAATACTGGTAAAAACGCCGACCGAGGCATACATCGCTGACCCTCACGTATCACTGAGCCGTACGCTGTCACTAAAGCAGGTTCGTGGTCTCCCAGCCAGTAATGGCGTACTCATTATTACTGCATTTTGCTGTAACCGTTCTGTAATTGTTCCCCACTGGAAAGGGACCGTGCACAAACTACGTGGCTCGGTCCAGGGGGGGGAGGGGTTGGCTGGAAGGTTACGCTAGGCTACGTGGGGGGATGGGGGGTTCCGAGCCAGGCCACGTAGCTTTCCTTTCATAACATTTTTCACAGTTAAAATGAGGAATATAAGTCACAACAGCATGTGAATATTTATTTCCCTCATTTAATTATCTCTGTATGTAGTTTACAATAGTCTGACAAGAGAAAACAGTGCAAAATGTCTTCTGGAATCAAAAGGGAGAAAAGCTACGTGCTACTTGGGGGGGGGTGGGGGTTAGAGGCAAAAGCCACGCAGGGCTACGTGGGGGGGGGGGGGGGATTCACAGGAGGCCAAAATGGAGCTACGTGGTTTATGCACGCTCCCAAACAAGTGACCGACTGCGTTGATCGAGGTTTGTGGCGCCGTGGTGCTCTTTCGCTGGAGGCGTGACCCGGCGTCAGGGGTCAGCGGATGTGGCTGAATGACTATCGGACAGGCTCGTGTTAACCTCTGCACTGCGCCTGGCGCAACAGTCCTACTCGCACCATGCTGGCAGCCTGAGCCCAATGCGTACCCTTACATTTGGTGCCACTGACGTGCACTGAATTACTGTCATCTAGCTTCACATTTCCTTCATTTGGAACCTTGTACACATCGGTATGAAGCGAAAGCAAATGACTGCTTTGTTGAAATGTGAAAACTCTGTTGAAAGGCTAAGCGCATTAAGTGAGCTGCCATACTATACTCAAGAGCCAAAGAAACTGATATACGTGCCTAATATCGTGTAGGGCCCCCGCGAGTGCGCGGTAGTGCCGCAACACGACGTGGCATGGGCTCGACTATGTCTGAAGTAATGCTGGAGAGAATGACACCATGCATCCTGCAGGGCTGTCAATTTTTTTTAAACTGCTTTACGTCTCTCAACAGCGAGGTCTTTAGAGACGGAAAGGATGGAGGCAAGGAGTGGGAAGGAAATTCGCCCATGGCCTTTTAAGGAAGCATCCCGGCATTTGCCTGGAGTGATTTGGAAAACCATGGAAAACCCAAATTGGTTGCCCGGACGGGGATTCGAACCGCAATCCTCCCAAATGCTAGGCCAAAACGCTATCCGTTACACCACCACGCTCGGTAGGGCTGTCCATAAATCCGTAAGAGCACGAGGGGATGCAGATCTCTTTTGAACGGTACGTTGCAAGGCATCCCAGATATGATCAATAATGTTCATATCTGTAGAAATTTGTGGCCAGTGGAGGTGTTTAAACTCAAAAGAGTATTCCTGGAGCCACTCTGTAGCAATTCTGGACGTGTGGGGTGTCGCATTGCCCAAATCCGTCGGAATGCACAATGCATATGAATGGATGCAGGTGATCAGCCAGGATGCGTACGTACGTGTCGCCTATCAGAGTCGTATCTAGACGTATCAGGGGTCCCATGTCTCTCCAACTGCACGCGCCCCACACCATTACAGAGCCTCCATGAACATGAACAGTCCCCTGCTCAAATGCAGGGTCCATGAATTCATGAGGTTGTCTCCATACCCGTACACGTCCATCTGCTCAATACAATTGGAAACGAGACTCGTCAGACCAGGCAACATATTGCCAATCATAAAAAGTCCAATGTCGGTGTTGACGGGCCCACGCGAGGCTTAAAGCTTTGTGTCGTGCACTCAACAAGGATACACGAGTGGGCCTTCGGCTCCGAAAGCCCATATCGATGATCTTTCGTTGAATGGTTCGCACGCTGACACTTGCTGATGGCCCAGCATTGAAATCCACACCAATTTGCGGAAGCGTTGCACTTCTATCACGTTGAAAGATTCTCTTCAGTCGTCGTTGGTCCCGTTTTTGCAGAATCTTTTTCCGACCACAGCGATGTCGGAGATTTGACGTTTTACCGGTTTCTCGGTATTCACGGTGCACTCGTGAAATGGTTGTACCGGAAAATCCCCACCTCATCGCAACCTCGGAGATGCTGTGTCCCATCTCTCGTGCGCCGACTATGACACCCCGTTCAAATTCACTTAAATCGTGATAACCTGCCATTGTATCAGCAGTAACCGATCTAATGCCTGTGCCAGACTCAAGTTGTCTTATATGGGCGTTGCCGATTGCAGCGCAGTACTTTGAGTGTTTACATATCTCTGTGTTTGTATACGCATGCCTATACTAGTTTATTTGGCTCTTCAGTGTAGGTCAATAAAGGCTCTGTCTCCTGAGTTTCAAACCCAACCGCCAAAATACCTATCTCACTTCAGTGTTCCTACGGATTTCCGTGTTCAGTTGGAATGTTTAATAATAACACAAGCAATATTAATACAGTGCTTAAGAAGTCTTTAGACATACAAAATACCGCTCCTCTTGTTTTACGTAAACGGTCTGTCGACAAGGTTTATGAATTTTTAAACTAAACTGTAAAAATTAACCACTTCACTATATGGTAGTGTTTTTAACACATCAGATACGCAAACAAATTAATACTTAACTGTTAATACAACGAGTAGAGCTAAAACGATTTACAGACAGATAAAGACACTTTAAACTTTCACAGTTAGGTATGTAGGAGGTCATTAGAGGTGGAAAAGACTCCGGCAAGGAATGGGGAGGAATTGACCATGGCCTTTTGATGGAATAATCCATTCGTTCGCTTGAAGTGTTTTTGGGAAACCACAGAAACCCAAAATTTGAATGGGCGGGCGGAGATTCGAACCGCGTCCACCTGAATGCTAATCCAAGCGTTACCGGTCTCGGTAGATATGTAAAAAAACATCTAGAAATACAGGTTGGCAGTAAGGAATGGGAGAGGCCTTGTACAACATTTGGTTGGAACACCATAGCTAGAAACCGAAAGAAGGAAAAAAAACGCAATCCGGCCAGCACGATTGCAAAATTGTTTGTAATACTGTTAACTGTAATGTAACAAATATTTTGGGCAAACAACCTAACAGAGATGCTACGACAGTTACATATAATAAAATAAATTCTCTACCTTCACTTGTAGAACAGAGTAAACATTATTTTTAAATAACTAACTCGTCCTACTGCATTTAAACTATATATTTATCGTAGAGTCCGGAGAATTAAGAATATATTAAAATGGTTAACTTAGTTTCAACTCTAAAGTTATTACTCGATTTGTGTGTGTGTGCGCGCGCGCTTGGGAATATCATTACTTTCACACAAATTCCGAGAAAAAAATAAAGATTTGTGTATACTCACAATGCCATAACAGTACTTTTGCTCCGTCTTGTCATTTGTGGCAGAACATCCTGAATAGTTTATGAGGATGTGCGTAGCTATATTGCTAGGAATAAACGTCATTTTCAGGTGAAATGTGAACAAGCAGCGAAACAAGAAGTTTATAGCTTGCCGAGAGCGCCTTGTTGATTGGTAAGGCAACGGTGGCCTTTGTTACGTCGCCAAGCAAGAAGTCTCAGATGTCATTGCCACACCGAAAGTTGACGACGATAATTCGCAATAACCGGCATCCAAACATCATTAATTTGAAAAGTCAAGTCCGGTTTACAAGATTAGAGGCGAGGCGAATTTCAACCGCGACTTGATATTGTAAACCGGAATTTTATCTTGCGCTTGTAAAATAAAGAGGAAGCGAAACTAGTTAGTATATATCTTGGTTTAAGGAAAAGAAAGTGATATTAAAGTTACACGGTCACAGAATGGTGTGGAATTATTTGGAAAATGTAGTAATGAACAATTATTTAGACCATTGTAAGTAGTGTACAAAATGCAGTAACTAGCACAACAAACTATATGTAAACTCAATTAATGCGCGAGTGGCTTAGGAATCATAAATAACATCTACTCTTTTACTGTCAAGACATTATGGCTCACCGTTCCATATTCCAGATGCTTCCCTCACATCAGATCGAAATGAACGTATACAAATCGAGTCGGGTTCTAGATATCGACTCAGTGTTACTCACGTCTTCGGGAACTGACTCATTACCGTCGCTATACGTGTTTGCTGGGCTCTAATTTAAGAAAGATAGTGGGAAAAGTTAGTTCAGGGCTGTACAGTAATACAACAGAAAGGTATGAAGTTACTGACTGAATTATAAAAATGCATTAGTTATTCCATTGTTAAAATCTCCTTACCGCCAATGCTCTTATTGCAAGACTGCAAAGATACACCTAAAACTGCCGGCTATGAGACTGTTAAGGGAGCATGCATAAACCACGTAGCTCCATTTTGGCCTCCTGTGAACCCCCCCCCCCCCCCCCGCCCCCGCTCTCCCCCACGTAGGCCTACGTGGCTTTTGCCTCTACCCCTCCACGTAGCACCTAGCTTTTTTCCTTTTGATTCCAGAAGACATTTTGTACGGTTTTCTCTTGTCAGATTATTGTAAATTACATACGGAGATAATTAACTGAGGGAAATAAATATTAACATGCTGTTGTGAGTTCTGTACCTCATTATAACTGTAAAAATGTTATGAAAGGAAAGCTACGTGGTCTGGC
This sequence comes from Vandiemenella viatica, assembly GCA_031002005.1. Classification (NCBI taxonomy): domain Eukaryota; kingdom Metazoa; phylum Arthropoda; class Insecta; order Orthoptera; family Morabidae; genus Vandiemenella; species Vandiemenella viatica. Next base: position 90,575,803 of record JARYHS010009186.1, read on the forward strand.
TGGGAACAACCCCCCCCCCCCCCCCTCTACCCTCACGAAGCCCAGCGTAGCCTTCCAGCCAACCCCTCCCCCCCTGGACCGAGCCACGTTGTTTGTACACGCTCTCTAATGCGTTGTAAGCTTGTCTCTGTGTCATGTTTAATTTTGCATTGCACTGCGATCAATCATCACTAAATGTTCGTAGTTCCCTCCGTGTTATGCATTGTTTAAAAGCTACTTAGGGAGCGTCCATAAACCACGTAGTTCCATTTTGGCCTTCTGTCAACCCTTCTCCCCCCACGTAGCCTGACATGGCTTTTCTCTCTGTCTCTCTATCTCTCTCCCCCCCCCCCTCCCGCGTAGCACTTAGCCTTTTTCCCTATTGATTCTATAAGACATTTTTTACTGTTTTCTCTTGTTAGACTATCGTAAATTACATACGGGGATAATTAAATGACGCAAATAAATATTTACATCTGTTGTGTTTTCTGTACCTCATTCTAACTGCGACAAATAATATTAATGAAAAGCTATGTGGACTGGCTCGGAACCCCCTCCCCTCCCCCAAGAAGCTTAACGTAGATTTTCAGCCGCCCCCCCTCCCCCTAGACGATCCACGTAGTTTATGGACGCTCCCTTAGTGGGTAACCTTGTTATTATAGAATCAGTTTTTGATAATTTCATTTTATCACTTTCGTGCACCGAGGAGGAAAGTACCTTCCCATTAACCTACTTCATAACGCTGATGAGGGATTAAATGGTATAGGTAGATCCCTCATTAATATTGCACCTATATTTGTTGTTTTTATTTAAATTAAAAATTCGCTTTTTAGCACAGTAGACGCTTACATCAGTTCACATTTATACAATATTAACACAGTTGACTGTTATTATTTTACTCTCCTATCTTTCAGTATTCGATCCTAATCTTCACTCTTTTGCTGCATCATTAAATCACGAAGCTGAAAAATAATAAATTACTTTCATTTCCCCTATGTCGGTATTTTTTTTTATTCCAGTTGTCATTAGGTCAAGAATCTGAAAACATTTGTAACGCTCATTAATTTTCCTCTCCTTCCACTATAATTTATTAATCGACACAGCGCAGAACTTAATTACTGGAAATATACAATTTCAGATCTTGGAATTCCGCAGAAGGTTAAACAACTGGTTGTGTTGGTTCGTTATTTTATCTTCCTGTTATTAATGTCTGAGTTATCCAGCACAGATGACTGATCGTATAACGAATGTGGTGCTAATTGGATCAAATTGTTTTCTTCTTCTGTTTTCATCTTATGTAACCAGATGACATGCTTGAGAACAAAACAGCTGTTCCTGATACAGTAAGAATACAGCCTCGGCGTTTCCAAAACCAATTTGCTCTTTGGAGTGCATTTCAGTAACAGTTGTTGTTTCATGATAACCCTCATAAAAGCGCCCAGAAAATAAAACGCTTTGAAAAATTGAAACTGCGTAATCTCTGACCACTGTGAAGGTCATAGGTAATAGCTGATTTCCTATTTCTTTCTTTCTTTTTTTAATCTTTTCCCTACGTCATTTCCAGTAGCAAACGTCTTAATATAGCAAGACTCGTGAATGTGAACCGCCTGCTTGTAGAATGATATTCGTAAACGTGACCATTAGAGTTGATATTGCCTGTCAGTGTTCCTTAGGTCAGCAGGAATTATTACACTTCCCGAGTATTCTACATCAGAATAGCATATATTCATGTGAGCTAACATGTTAAGTTGGTCCTTCTCAAATGAAAGCACCTTGCCAGATCTTAATGCAGCTATGATATTATATGTCATTAAAAAATAACTCTCATCGACTTTTGTAGTGCTACAGATATTCTCTGTGGTTTCTACAGTAAACAGCGTTTTGATTTGCACGAATTCTACGCAGAAATAATGTTTTAGTGTGAAGAAACGCGTACCGGAAAGTTTGTAGCTGAGACGTGGCAATCGCTTTTAAGTTCACCAGCTGGCACGCTTTAGCTTGCCTTCTCCTTTAAGTTTTGACGCGGCGCGACGAACTGTTTTATAAAATACGCATATAATATGAAACAGAAAAAAAAGTCAATATTGCTGTAGAACTAATCAATTGGAAGTAAAAAACGGCAGGCCTCGCATTCATGTCGGCTCGTTGGTCTAGGGGTATGATTCTCGCTTAGGGTGCGAGAGGTCCCGGGTTCAAATCCCGGACGAGCCCTAATTTTTTTTATCGAAGTATTAAATCTGGAGTAAATTTCTCTTTGACAGAAAATACGTTTTTGCTGACAAAAAGTGTTGCACTGTCACAAAATTTATTAAAGATACTTTTAGTGTTATGTAATAACAAAATTCTTCCACAGCATATGTATTCTTTTTTTAATTAATTGTATTCTTAATGATGACGTTTGTTGCAGAACGTAAGGCAGTGTATGCAATTTAAATAATCGACCAGACAGTACTGATTGCTAAGTTGTTCCTCTTCCAACATTTGGCGTTAGTTCTTTTCTCCATGAAATACGTGTACAGAATGTTCATTGAATTTTTACCTATTCATCTAATACCGATTAAGTTTGTTTTATGATACAAAAAAGACGATTGTATGCTTGCTGTTTCTTTTTTGCATTAGAGCAAACTTATGTTAGATTGCATTGAAATTATTGTATTTGATTGGCAGAGAAACAGAAGTGGAGTTCAACTGTTTTAAAAGAAATTTACACATTTTTACACTGTTATCGAATTCCGTTTTGCTAAGCCTAATGTAAAAGACCAGTATGAAAGAGATCACACCACTTATGGAAGCTGAGAAAAATAAATTGTCTTTTACGCTTCCGTATGTAACTCTTGAAATTACATCTTGGTACCACGAATTATTTTGACCGCTTAAGAAATCACGTATCCTTTCAATAAACTATTGTGTTATTTGGTTGTGTTTGAGTTGCCAGTTCTGTGTATCTATATAACGGTTCAGGAATGTGGTGCCCAATCATATTGACAAGAGTTGTTCTTCATTCTAAATTCCAGACAGCGATGTGTTTATTGAATTAATAGATGATGAATGCATAGTAAAATGTAAGCTACAAGGGAATGACATGTGCATAGTCCCAACGTCCATTACTTTGACCTATACTTTCTGTTTTGTACAGTTACCTTAGCAGAACTTGCAATCTTGTTGTGGGTTCTATAAACAAAATTAGGTTCTTTTTACTCTTCGTGCTATAAATACTTTCCACCTGTTTTCATTTCTAGAAACTTGAAGAATCCCAAATTGTCATGTATTGCATAAAAAATTAAGAGGGTGTTGAAGGTAGGATTTACTATTTCATTGATCCCCAAAATTTAACATTGCTGACGTCACATAAGTGCACTTATTCGTACAAGTATTTATAACCTCTTGTCAGCTTTGCCGTAAATTTCTCTCTTTGTGGTTTGACGCTTTAGTTGATAAGTTTCCGTCAACCATACATGTGCCATTTTTTTATTCCCCATGGCCGCATTTAGGACCGAGCGTGGTGGGTGAGTGGTTAACGTTGTGGCCTAACATTCAGAAAGACGCCGTTTCGATTATCCATCCGGGTATCCAAATTTGGGTTTTCCATGGTTTCCCCAAATCACTCCAGGTGTATACCGGGATGATTCCTTCAAAAGGCCATGGCCGAATTCCTTCCCGTTCCTTGTACCTAATCCTTTCCCGCCTCTAATGACCTCGACGTCGACGAGGCGTAAAGCCATAAGTAAAAAAAAAAAAAAAAAAAACGCATTTAGGCATAGGTTAATTATGTAGTTTGCAGCCTATGCGCCCGCAAAAAAAAGATTTTTTTTGTAACACGTGCAAAGAAAGTGGCCTATTTCCAAACCGATTTTAATATCACAAGTCATGAAATTTGCAATACAGGTGTACTTCAAAATAACATTTTAGTATACCTATAGCGGAAAGTAACATATTCGTGGAACAACTATAAGGACTCATAAACCGTATAAGTGTAGAGTATACTACGGTCTTGGCGTATGGAAGTAGATTATTGTTGTGCAACTGCAATTTGTAATTTCATTGCGACAGAGGCTTGAGGCATTTAAACTAGTTAATACCGGTTTTTGGTTTATCGATTAGATAAGAGATAGTTACAGCAGCTCAAAAACTTAGTAGAAAAATAAGATAATGACATAGACGGTCAGTTGAGAAATGAATATATTCAGTTTTACGCTTTTTACCACAACTTTGATGAGAAAGTCATGAAAAGTCATTAAAATTCAGGAGAGATGAATGTATAAATATATCCTAAGAAAGAAAAATTTTTTTTTTCCTAAGAATGTATTTGACACTTATGGTTGCAAAGAGCTATGATAGAGAAAGGTTATTTTCAAAACTGAACATGGTCAGAAACAGGCAACGAACCTCAATGTTAGACGGCAGGCTCAGCGTTTTGGCTTTATTTAGCATTGAAAATGAAATTTTAAGGCAGCTAACTTATTAAAATATCATAAGTAACTTTAATTATATGAAGTGTATGTGCAAACCAATCAGCCTTTAAGTCATTTTTAAGTTATATTTGGTAATTGAAATAACATTTAGACATATTTTAAGTCTGATTGTTTGTAAAAGTACTATATTTGAATTAAATATACATAAATTTGCTTGTTTTTTTTCATCATTGGCTTATTTGTTTATTTAAAATTACAATATGTTACTTTTAAAAATGAAATAATGATTTTTACGTGTTTGGTAACATAGACGCAACTCTCAACTTTATGTTCAATACCTAAAGGATTATTAATTATTTTCTATTTTTATTTCACCAATTCATTAACTTCTAGATACGCTACAGTAAAATTTATTACTATTTAACAATAAGTTTCAAATGTTTCTTTCTAGGTTTTCCAAAACTGATGGTAAATTTTAAAATATTTGCGGTGAAAGGGCCCGCACAATTTGACCATAGGGGTCTAAAGTACGGCTCTATCACTCCCTATCCCTCTGACGGTACCGTGGATATCAAGCGCGACTCAGTGAATATTCCTATTTGACAAATTTTTATTCTGAAAATGTATTAAAAATATTTCCATTTTTGTTTTCCTACCTTACCAAAGAAAGAGTTAATAATGTGATAATATTTAATTAAATTGCAATGGAGCGCACGCTCCGGTGGCAGTTTCCTTACATTTCCTCCTTATTTATTTGTTTAAATTCCGTAGTTCGATTTCATTCATTCACTTAACCAGTATAGCCTGAGTAATGAATTCAGTTATTTTTATTTTATGTGGCTACTCCCTAGCGTAATAATGGTTTTCTCAGAATATGAAATATCGAACATATACAACAAACCGACAATTAAATGCTCCTATTCAGAAAATCACCGTTTCGTAGTATTCTTTACTACGACTGTAGACAAATTCAGTGTTGAAAACTATTCTTTATCCACTGCAGTTAGTCCTCGAGGAATCATGAGAACATAATTAAAAAGTATTACTATCTATGTTGAAGTCAGACAAATCTTTCCCTGTCAGCCTGCTTGCCTTATCCGAATGAAATGAACACCACCTTTGTGCCCTAGCGTTGGGAGTTTATCTGTAACTTGAGGTTACTCCTGGGCGATACGGTTATCTATTCGAGGCCAATAACAGCAGACGATAATTTAAAATTGAATTACGACGTTGGCATGCTTGCAACGCTGCGCTTCGAGTACAAACGGAGTTTGAGATGCAAGAGAACAATAAGAACCCACTGGTCTATTATTGAAGAAATAATATATCCACATAAAAATTGGATGCTGCTAACTCGGTACTTTAGTAAATAGTAAGTAAATTCGTGTTATCTGAGGACTTGGTGACAGAAATTTGGTTTGCGGTGCATTACGCCCATGTCGTGGCAGTACCTATAGTTTAACGTCGAACCAAAACCACGAAACGACCCGGCGTAGTCATATGATCAAACTCTTAAAAATTCCTGCTTCCTCCCCCCCCCCCCTCCGGGATTTGAATCCGAGACCGGACCCCTAACATTTTATCATGTGGTTGGGCATTAGAAATATGCCTTCTGACAGTCCTACAAATTTTAGCAATAGTAAACATGAGCCTTGGTTGCCATAGCAACAGTTGTGAAACGATCTGACGTGGTTATTAAACGCAGGTAACGTCTACTTTAACTATACGGCATTCAAAATTACTGTGATTAGAAGAACAGGCGGAGGTTATATGGTCCATTTTTGATCAGATAAGCGGGGCTGTTGCCTTATCTCAGATTCAGGCTAAATGCGAGGCGATCTTTCGCAATGGACCAGGTGACCCTCATTAAGAGCCCCGGTGAGTTATTTATAGGGTCGTTACGTCGCCGCCATTTTTCCAGCCGCTTGGCCCCGGTGCTAGGTTTCACTTTCACCTGAGCTGGCGGCTCTCTCGCATCCACCCGCATTGCCAGGGAGACTCGCAGAATGTATCAGCCTGTCAGACGTCAACACCTCCGCATAGCATCTTCACTACGCGCTGGATGTTTTAGATGTTGCTTCAAGTGTAGTAAATGACGAACCCCAATATCTTATTAAGGGACATTCGTAAATTACATCACACGTTAAATAGGAAGGGGTGTGGGTGGGAGGGGGGGAGGCGTTGGAGGAAGGGGATCATTAGCTTCGTGACACCTTGTTGGAGGCGTTGTTTTAATCAAGTTCTAAATTTAAAATTTCGAAATGTGTGACGTCACAAGGGGGATGGTTATCAACAAAATGTGACATGGTGTGACAATGGGACTGGGGGAGGAGGAGGGTTAAAAACAATAACATTTATGAGGTGTAATGTATGGGTGGGCCCTTACAGGTCCGTAACCGATCCTTCATCCGGTGTATTTGTTTTCAAATCCCTGTCAGGCCATCTGGATTTCGGTTTTCCATGATTTCCCCGAAATCATTCCGAGCGAACGATGGGATGGTTTCTTCAAAAATGCCAAGCCGAATTCCTTTCTGTTCCTCTCCTCTAATGATCTCAATGTCGACGAGGCTACCCTTTTCCGACGTAAATGACGTCATTGAGCAACAAAAAAAAAATCATTCAGTCATTACAGAATACACAACCCAATTTTACAGAGATAAAGGTAGTATTAATAGCTTCAAAAGTTCACGTTTTCTCCTCTTTGATAGGTGTTCCCAGTTTCCTCGTATGATTTCTTAACACACACACACACACACACACACACACTTGGATGGGGACTACGGTTGTGTGTCCAAGGCTTTGGCTGCGGTTTTTAATTCTTGGGTAAGGAGATTGCACTGTCACAAACCGTTAAATAAAGCTGTTAGGTTGGCTTAGAAAAGGCTATATTTTTAACGACACTTGTCATTTCACTGTGTATTCACCTACAGGTAAACATTTTGGAACCAAAGGGGCGGAAACTATCGAAGTATTATGTCAGAATAGTGTCTACTGTTGATATTGTAGAGCCTGATATGTCCCAAATTTATTGAGTTTTAACCTTCTGTCTGCCATCGCTGACTTTGAACCTTTTCTAAATTTCCTTTAGTATTTATTTCTAGTAGCATGCCTGCATAGGGATAATCCTCAGTGATGGTTCTCTCCCGTTTAAATTAACATCGTCCTTTTCTTTTTTCTTTTTTAACTGTGCTGTAGAGAGGATTACCCTTGCCTAAATTTGCTACGTTATCCTCGTGTGTTTTTGGTTAGTCACATCCATTTCTTACACAAATATTTAATTACAACACGAGTATTTTTTTTCTCTCTCATTTTCAGACTAAGCTTAAAACTTACCCGCTCTCAACACACCTAACGTAGTGCCGTTCCAGCATTGTGTAATTTTGTATAATATTTTTCAAAAAATAAAGAATTATGGGCCGATCCTCCTGGTCTTATTTCAATTGAATTTAGAATGATTTCGGTCCAATGGGTTGTCTTTCAGGAAGATTATATTTAGGTTTTTCCCCACCTGTACTGCGGCTAGTAATGAAGGGTGACGTAAGGTGTAGAGGCTAGGTATAGCTATGACACTGGTGTGTATTGCCTTTCACCACGAGTCGTGTCTCTTCCTGTCGACAGGACTTTGTGCCCTGTTAACTACGCGGCGCCACAGCCGCGGGTGATACAGTGATTTTCGTGTCGCACGCTACCGAGCTCACAGCGAAATCATTACGGCTTTTCGACAAGGCTGTCCGTGGGAACTGTATTCCTTATGAATTTTTTCGGCGCCTGGTAAATGAACGGACGTATGAGGCTTCAGTGGAAACAAATGGATGCTGGACGAGAAACGTCAGCTAGCAAACGTTTTTACTAAAATTATTGTGTATTCGCAATGCGTATATCTATTTTTTTTGTGTGTGTGCAAAATATCACCAATGTTTTTTAAACGCTACGAAACCCAACCTCTTGGAGTAATCGGATACACGTTGCACACGTTTCTGTGTCTGACCTATTCTGTAAGCGGACATTAGCATACTTCAGTTTAAAAAAAAATTACTGATGATGCCCCATACTATATGGTCAAAACTCATTTGGCGAATAATTACGAGCCACATAGCAACTGGGTGTGGTTGATGGTTATTCGAATAGTCCAATGTCCGTAGTATTAAACAGTTACTCCAAAATTATTATCGTGGAAATTATATTCAGCTTTTGAGGAAATAACAGTTGCTTGCTTTTTGTAGATACCATTTGAGTGTAAGACTATTCACGAATACCCCATTCAACTCTCTCGAGCCTTAGATTTAACGTTATTTTTTCATCTAGATTCCTTTTGAATCTGCTTTCTAAAATTTTCCTCTGTATATACGTATGTATACTTCGGTTTTATTTTAACTTTGTATTTCAGTACGGAAAGGTCAATGTTTGTTCAAGATTTCTGATCATTTTAACTATTATTTCCAAATTTCTGTATGTTCCACTGTGAAAAGATTCCAGTACAAATTAAATTGCATAATAAAGCACTTATTTTGGCAAATATAAAATAACATTTGCGTTTCGTTATGCCTAATGGGTGTTAATTTGATATGAATTTAGTATTACTTGGAAGACATGATGTCTGTAATGAAAATTACACAGTCGATATGCATCCTGCAAAAACATCTTTCAACTCATAAACTGAAACTGGCAAACCTAGGAAACAACTGCCTGGTTCGAAGAGATTTTGTACAAGGGAGAATGTGTGGGACAACTTGTGGTATACCACTGTACGGCAGTATGATTAATTTGATTATGATTAATTATTCGTACCTGTGAAGGACCCTGTTGCACGATCAGCATATACAGAGAGAATAGTCGGGCTCCATGGAAATATTTACAAAAATTGAATAAAATCCAATTTAACTATATATACGATTATATGATTCAAATACAAGTACATGATTACTTCTACAAAATTATGCGATAGAAGATGGGGCCATACATTAAGTGAAACAGAACAATTGAAGTTAATAGACTCTTCGTAGTAGGGCTCTTTACACACAGACCCAGTAGATGGCTATTAAAGCCCTGACAGATTTAAGTGGAGAAGCGGATGTTGGCTGCGAGAGCATGACATGGCCGCCTTGACACATGTGGTTGAAGCCTGAGGAGTTACATCCTCTGCTGAGTTTTCTCCAACATCCCACTGGCCTAGAATATCCTATCGTGGTGTGGGGACCTAACAGAAACAGCTAGACTTTTTACTGTTTCTGGAGGGTGTGTTGAACGAGCTTTGTGTAGAGCTATCTTTCATTAAGCTTAATTCAAGCAATATCTAGATTCTGTTTCTACTGCTGAATTGTTCCTCAAAGAAGTGAATAACTTGCCTGACGGTTTTGTCCTTTAAATATTCTCTACATTTAATGATACTCATTTGACGGAAACCTTATTTTGTGATGAAACACGTGTAACTGTTTTAAAATTGCCTGCAGACCTATGTTGATGGTGATGTATCGGTGAATATTATTGCTTGAGCACGTATTGCTCAGTAACTTTATTTTTACCGTACTATATTTATTTATTTAAATTTTTATTTAGCCTGACAAGACTAGGGCTACCAGTTTCTCTCTTACATCATGCTTGACACTTACATCTTACATAAATTAACAGTTTACAATACTTATTTAATATTTTACGTAATTTACTAGCTTAAATCCAACAAAAATCATAATAATATGTATATATTACTGGATAATTAGTAGGTAAGTGGCACAAACTAATGATAGAAAAGGCTGAAGAAATGAGCTAAACTGGCACAAACTAATACGGATGAAGAATAAAAAAGTATGTGAAAATAGCATTAACTTCATTAAAGGCCAGGTATAAGAGATACAGAGATACGTGGAAGGAGAGGCTGAACAGCGAATGATTGGAAAAGTAATACTTTCTCCAAACGTTTTTAAAGGGGCCGGTTCCTTCAGTAGTTGTAGAGGAAGATAATTCGAAAATCTAGCCTCAGAAATGGAGAAGGACTTGAAAATGATTAATTGGATGTAATTTGAAGTTTTTTGGCAATACAAGTAAACATACTGATTAGAAATGCATGGAATGAAAGTAATTAAGATGAAGCTGGATGTGATCGTGTATTCGGGAGGACAATAATTCGATCCCTGGTGTGGCCATTCTGATTTGTTTCCATAGTTTCGCGATACACTCCAGGCAAATTCCTATAAAAGTTCATGGCCCAGTTTTGTCCTTTTCAACATCCTGTCTCAGCTTCAATGATCTCGATGAAGAGACGTGCAGTAAAGGCATTAAAAATTAGATACCTGCACGCTGATTTATATCCCTTCTGAGCAGCAGGTTGAGTGCATCCATATAGAGTTGTCCTCCCCTGTTGCCTCGTGCTCGCCCATTCTGGTATGGTGGTTCTGGAATACGCAGCAGATACCGCAGACATAAGGTTTTTACAGTTTTTCGAATTGAATTTAACTGTGATGGAGCGCATGCTGTGGAGGCAATTTCCCTAGTCATCTTATTACCCCTTACTTATATTTTATTATCTCATATAATATGTATGTTCACTTCCTCTTTATTTACTTTTTCCATTAACAAAATTTTAATTTTAAATTCGTTCAGCGTTTTTATTAAATTACTCCCATTTCCATTGGTAATTTATTTCACCCCCTGGTATCATTACCCACAGAAGAAAATTTTCCTACTCCCATATGCATAAAATCGAGTACCAGCTTGTGCCCATGATCACATTTTCTTTTCCGTGCACTATTACTAATTCTCCGACCAATATCCCTCTATCACCAACGTACGCCTTGTACACTCCCAGCATTCTCTTCGCCCTGCTGCTGTCTTCAGATCACTCTCAATCCAGCTCCTTTATCATATTAGTCACTGACTGGATCCTGCGGTAATGTATACAAACAAATCTAACTACTCTCCTTTGCACGCCTCCCAACTCCTATATTTGATCTCCAAAATGAGGATCCCAAACTACACCATCATTTTCAAACAGTGCCCTGAACTCATTTCTCTGGTACATCCCTTATCACCCTCTCAAATAACTGAAGGATTTTGTAATATTTTCGTGCCTACTGTGTGTTGTCCAGTTGATTGTATCATCAAATGTTATACCAAGATTTTTACACTTCAAGTCTGCAGTAAGCAATGCTGCTTCCATCATAAACAACCATTAGTTATTTTTTTTACCTGTATACAGAACAAGATGACTCACTTGTGTTGCTACCTGAAGTGAAGGTGAAATTATTTATTTAAAGCTCCTGGTCTGGCCGTGACATTGCAGGTGGGTAGTTAACTAGAGGCGCTGACAGGTGCGGGAGCGCTGTTTTGTGCGGGCGGCGTCCTTCCCACGCCCACGCGGGCACGTTCTCTACTCCCTTTGCTCCCCTCCGACTCTTCTGCACGAGAACCGTCTGGCTTCGTGCGTGCCCACTTTACTTTGCTGCAGTTTCAGCCTCGAACAAACAGCAGCAGCACTTCGTAATGTTTCTCATCCAAGCGGTAAAACAGCTGAAATCTTGCGACATGTTGTTTTTCCTCTCCTTATTCGTTTTGATGTTTTGCAAGCATTTCTTTAGAAGCTTAAAATTTTGTCACTCCTTTTGTATGCCGGCTGACAGGACGAAAATTCATCTAATGGAGCGATGCACAGGGTTTTTTTTTTTTTTTTTTTATTTCTTTCTTCGCGGTCAGTGTTTTTATAAACACATGTTACCTAGCCCAGTTCCGGAAAGAAGCAACAATAAACAAGTAATGCTTTAACATTGACCTAACTAGCTGAACTAAATAAATCATTTCCCTTCCTTTTATGATAATAGCATCGAAAGTCGAATGTGAGTTACCGGTGGTGTTATTTGTGTTTAGAGCTGGATCTGCACGTACATCTTATAATGGTGGTGAGCAACTGAGCGACAGATGAAAGTAATAGCTTCCAAGTTTGTAAGTTTAATTTAAAAAAAAGAAAAAAAAAAGATGTTTGGCTTATCTGAAATCCAACCAATTTTTAGTTTATTCAAAACAATCCGGAATAACCCGTTATAATGACACAAATTTGTCAAGAAACCCCACCATTATATCATCGTTAATTTAAAATAACAGAAGTTAATTAAAATACACTTCATCATTGTAACCGTTGAAACAAGTGGAGATGAATATTACATACAGCGTTACTCAAAAAGAAGGAGCGGTTTTTGCATTTTTATTTCCCACAAAACTATAGAAGATACAAATACTTACAACACATCACTGGATAGAGGAAGATTCACAGTTTGTAATCCCCTCCTATTAGTTCCATTCGCTGCCGCCAACGGCGCTGTTGTCTGTTTACGTGGATATTGCGATGACACAGAAGTTGTTTTGTATGCTATTCTTTGCGTATGCACCCATCTTCTACGAATTTCTTATTCCAATTCAATTGTAAACTTTATTGATCATCAGACGGAATGCACGTCATACATCAGCAATGTATTCACTTTTTGCATACTGTAGCACACAAAACGACATCCCTTGTGTCGCAGCCATTTCCACGTAAGGGATAGTCTGTAAACTAGGTATCTCCATTTTGGCCTCCTGTAAACTCCCCATGTAGCCCGACGTGGCTTTTGCCTCTACCCGCCCTTTCCCCTCCGCGTAGCACGTAGCTTTTTTCCCCTATTGATTCCAGAAGTCATTTTGTTCTTTTTTCCGTTGTCTGACTATCGTCAATTACATAGGGATATAGTTAAATGACGGAAATAAAAGTTCACATGCTTTTGTGTGTTCTGTTCTTTATTTTCACTGTGATAACTAATATGAATAAAAAGCTCCCCCCCCCCCTCCCCCACGTAGCTTAGCGAAACTTTGTAACCAATATATCTTTTATAGTTTGTGAGAAATAAAAATGCAAATTCTGCTTCTTATTTTTTAATAACCCTGTATACAACAGTTCAGCTGCAGGAGGCCTTCGTATCTGATTAATGTATTCATAGTAAAGTGTGGAAACAATATCCATTCGGTTTACCAGAAATAATTATGGAAGAAGAAAGGAATGCAGCACCTGCACAAATTGCTGAATGTTGTTCATTATTCCTGCAGCTGCTTCGAAATGGTCTTAAACTAATATTTAGTGTTTGAACTGGTACGCTGTCAACACACATACCTTGAACAGATCATCTCAGCTGTGAGAAGTTGTTGATACCGAAGATTGGGTGCAACCCTTTTGGACAGTCGTCTGATACAAACCAAATATCATCACTGATAATAATCAGGTTCCGATTTTCTGCGTTTTCCTGAACTCTTTTGAGGTGGATGATGAAAGTGATTAGGGAACAGCGCCGAAATTGTAAAACCACCAACAAATACATAGGAGAGAAATCCTACCACCGGCGTACCGGCTACTATGCTGATCACTGTTTTTAGAAATAAGTCCTTTGGATTTAGCGAACCAAGATGAAACAATAAACTGTTAGGTTGGAGCCCCAGGGAGGAATAAGTCGTTCTTACAAAACATTGTATTTTTACAACCTTACCGTGTGAAGAAGTGTATAGTGTGAGCATTTACTCAACCAGTCTAGTGTAAATCAGTTACAATGAAATGTTGATGACTTCGACCTTCTGTATAAGAAGGATGTCAGCAATAAAAGCTACTGAAATCTTGTTACCGAACAATTCATTATTAGTACCAGTAACTGATGGTAATAGAAGACTTGTAATCCGGAACCCTTAAGAAATTCTACAGCAATTTGGGCAACAGTGTGCACCAGCTCTCTCTATCTATTTTGTTTCATTTCTTTAAATGAGAATTAAATGCCGTAGATTTTACAGGCAGCAGTACGTTGTGAACTGAATGTAGCATAGGTGTATAATTCACGACCGTATTGTACATTCTCAGCGTATAAAACAGTTTGCAACTAATATGATTTCATAAAATATGTTGCCTCCATCTGTCGATGCAAAACGTAAGAGATAAAATATATATTAATTTTTTTGTATCGATATCAGCAGCAGGCTTCTAACGCCTAAAATATACCTAGTTTATATTGTATAAGAGCGGGGTCTTCGTGGGAAGTTAATTGCATAAAAGGGAGGGGGGATTTATTATTAATTAATTATCACCTCCAACACCTTCCTTACCTTTCATACCTTTACACGTAAGTTATGAGAATATGAAAATAAAATGAAAATGATTTTAAATTGGTTGCAATAAGGTGAACTAGCAGGAACTAGAACCATGAATATTGTACACAAAATAATATCCCATTTATTGATTCTTATGGCTTATACAAGGCCGGGTAATAGTTAACTTTACGTTAAACATATTCAAAGATCACAAAAACAAGCAATACCCGACGTTTACAATCCGCCGATGAAAAGCAAACACAAAGCTGAATTAAATATTTCAACAAATAGCAAAGTTAACAGATTATCAACGTGGCAACACAGGCCATCCAATTGAAGCTAACATTTACTACAACAAAGGAGTATCCCAAGGGCGCCATATAAAGTTAGAGAAAAGCATCGTCTTGAATTTACAATTAGCAAGATGCTTGGAATTTGCAGTGAAACATGAAAATCAGCTAGCTCAGTGATTTTGTGGCGGGAGCAGAGTCTTATCTCAGTGCCGCTTAAGGGCTCACAAGTCTCGTCAAAACCCAATGAATTGTGACCGTATGCGTCCGGTACTTTACCATGAATGCATCGCCGTGATGAGGTGCGACACGCACAGTGCCACTGCAGCTGTGAAAGCCAGGTTAGCGGATACGACCGCGTTACCACAACAGCTTCCAGGTAATGGCAGGCATGCCATACAACTTCTCGCTTCCCAGATCAAGAGAGTGATCAGAACCAGACAGTGATCACCGGACGAGAGCGTGTCGGCTGACACGTCTGTACAGTAGCTCGTCCTGGCAGCAAATGTCCTCAAAATGGCCTCTTCTCTTCTTCTTCGGCAAAGTTGTCTCCCACTCGCCACATGTAACAGAATCCCCTTGAATTAACATTTGGGAACCCCTATAAACGTTCACGATTGGTCATCGATACATGTCCGTCGTCACGTGTTTTATATCGGGGCCAGCATTCGCTGTCTCCGTTCGCGCACTTTCTGCCTGACCTCGAGCAAGCAGCGGAGAGGGGTGAGTTCACCGCCCCCGTCTAACGGACCAGCGCTGTTGTGAGCATCGGCGCCGCTAAGTCGCGGGGACCCAGCTATTGTCTCGCTCTCGACCGTTCGAAAATGGCAGTTTCAGCTTCCCATATCCACTACGTTACTGAGCAGCAAGTTTTGCAGAAATTAAAATTACAATAATGATACCTCTGGCCGCCCGGGTTTAATATACAATTATTTACCTATACAATATCCCTATTGTTTACGATATTTACACCTTACAAAATTGAATACTATTAAAGAAAATCTGAATATTAATTAATTTATTTAATTATATTCATTGTGGGTGACTCTGTCATACCACAATATCGCTGGAAAATATGAATTAATTGATATTTTCAAATTGAAGTTAAATAAAGAGCAGAGTAATAATCAAATATTTAATTGCAATTATTTAACCCACGTCATTCTCAGAAAACAAATATTCATTATTTATGTTTCTTCGAACGGTAAAAAATGAATTCGTGCATTTAAAAATAGTAATTTTTACTCAATATCCTACTTCAAACAAAACTCTATAGTGCAGATAATTTTGTGTAGTAGATGCTTATTGCTACTATGCTATTAATAGTTCTATGTATCACACAGTAACATATACAAAAACGGAAAAATAAGAAACGCGATTTTTCGCCTTTTGACTCATTTAAAAATATTAATGAGACAATGTTCATTTAAAAGTGTTTGTATTAGGTGTTTTTATTTCTATAAATAAACAAGAATAGTTTTATTTAAATATAAAGAACGTTTCTGTGTAGCAAACCATTTGCTTCTTCCAGCTGCATGGAATTACATAAGAAGTGGTATCCTATAGAACAAACAAACTGAAACTTGTGGGTTATTATTTTCTTTTTATCTTCCTCTGTTTTTCGCAATTCATCTCGACTTTTCTTGTATGTATTGTTCCGGGCGGAACGTTCCGAAGCGTCCGTTGTGCCGCAGAAGGCAACTTCCTTCAGAACTTGTCTTCTGGAGTCGCCGCATGATTTATGGAACATTTCGTGGGGGAATAGAAATTCCACATGGATCGTCCTTGGATGAGATGCGGCAGGCACTTAATATTCTCAACGTGGTAGCTCGAAAAGAGAAGTCGTTTGGTATAAGTTATCAGACAATTGATAGCAGGCTATTGAAAAAATTTAATCGTTTTCAGAAAAACGGTATCTTTTTTATTGTTTTTCAGTGAGGTTTTTTAAATACAGCGTATGTGTTATATCAGTGGTTACCAATTAGTGGTACGTTTCCCAAATCACTCCAGGCGAATGCCGGGATGCTTCCTTCAAAAGGTGATGGTCGAATTCCTTCCCATTGCTTGCCCCCATCCCTTCCCGTCTCTAAAGACCTCGCTGTTAAAAGACGTTAAGCAGTTAAAAAAATAGTGGTACGAGTACCTCAAGGGTTACGTGAGGTTACCGTAAGGGCACGCCCGTTAATCTCTTGACTAATATAATCTCTAAGGTAATAAAAAAGTTACTCTAACATAACTACCTTCAAATATATTTTTTGGACAGTTGTTGATATTTTTGCTATGTTTTTTATTGGATTAAAATTTAATAAATCGTGAAAAACAGATTGGTACGCGAGGTTGAGCTCTTTCTTGAAGTGGTACTCGGGAAAACCTAATTGGGAACCACTGTGTTATATTGAACAATATAATATTTCAATATACTGTATTAAATATTTACTGGGTGTGTGGTACTACTTTTATGTATAATTACTGTAATCTGATGAGTTGTGGGACAGCGTTTTTTATTAAATTGTATTATAACTGAGTTACTAGCTGTTGTTTTTCTAATAAACCCATGCTAAAAAAAAGTGTTCGGTATAGGACAAGCACAAACAACAATATTTCACTTGCAATTAACACAGAATCTGAATACGAATTGGTCAACTGTCTTTTTTACCCTCCTCTAAACTATACGCTAGATCGGTCATCCATGTTCACTCAGCCTGCTGTCGAATAAGTACTAGAGGAAGGAATCAGGAATCGGTTCGTCTCGAGACGTAAAGGTGATCCTAGCGTGGTGCCGAACACAGCAGATCTGTTATTAAATTTCGTAGTTTGGCCATGTGTGTTTAAGAGTCACTATACTAAACAAGACAATATTCAAATGGCCCGCTTTCAAACCTCGGTCCCGAATTATAAGCCAGTTTTATTGCGATTTCAAGCGCCTTTCCGCTTTCCCCGTGGCGATTGCCTAGAATCTTAGATGATCCAGACTTGGGTCTCAAAAAATTACAAGTTACATAAACAGAATATCATTTATATCTACTGTACCTCTTGATTTTTTCTACATGCACATTCTTCTCGTTTGATTTTCAAATAGCCTGCATCTAACGAGTAGCTGGATCTTGAAATATAGTAATAGCCCACTTCCTGCATAATTTCGTTTTTCTTAAAATATTACCTCTGCTTCTGCGACTGCAACATTTCAATCGTTCTAGACCATTATAATTTTCTTACCTTTCCCATACTTATTTAACGCTCCACATTCGGCATACTTTTTTCTGTATTTCGCTTCTTGAGTACTGGGCTTGTATACGTGGGATATTATTATTGGTTTATTTTCTCATTAAAATAATTGCGTCACTAAACTGTCATTTGTAACTGCTTGACTACCTGATTTTTTATTCGTGTTGTAACTCTAGTGCAGAAATTGTGTTTGAACCAGTGGCTGTGAAGGCAGTGGGTTGGGCTCTTATCTGTAGACACGTTGGAGCGCAGATGGGCGAACGGAGAGTTCCAGGAAGACGCCGTTCCTCTGGCACGTGGGCCGGCAGTTTGGTTTTAACTGCCATTCTCATTGTTATGGAGAACTTAACATTGGCTGCTGACATTTAACATGCGAACTCACTCGAATTTAAGCCTAGCGTCTGTCCAGGTTACGTTCGTCAATTGGCGGTATTAACTACGGTTTACCTGTTAAATTGCTGGTATAACATAGACTGGGTTACAGAAATATAGCGTTTAGTTGTTCGAAACCGTTGAGAGTATTTTTTTTATTTTATTTTTTACATTCCATTCGTCAAGGACGAAGGAAACATTGAAATCCAACGCGTTAGTCAATTTTGTAGATTTTATTTGTTTAGTTATCATATGATGATTAACGAGATATACAAGAGGTGTGGTCCAAAGTGCACACCACAAGCCCGTACAACATCACTAAAACCAGTGTTTTGATCCATTAAATTGCATAGGTCGATGCATAGAATATGTGCGCTATTCTTCTTTCGTAGGATCGAAGACGACAGACTGACTGAAAGGTGGCTCCTGCGTCACAATTTGCAGAACTGACACAGCCCCATTTCTGTAATAAGTAACCGCATCTGTCTTGACCTTTTCGAATCTGATTGTTGATTCCCCATTCCCCATTACCATCTGGGGAGAACGAATCCTTGTAACTTCTTTGAAGGATCTTAAACTAGATGTTTATTTACTACCGATGACTCTCCCACTGTGTTATCCACATCTTTTTAAGGGGGCATCCATAAATTACGTGAGGTGAAATAGGGGGGGGGTCCAGTGAAATCTCACCAAGGGGGGGGGGGCTACGGAAATCTCACGTGAAAAATGTTTGGGCTGTAGAGCTAAAAAATAAAAAAGGTCTACAGATTGTGTGAAAGTCGATTTTAGGGGGTTTATCGTCGAAAAGTTGGGGGGTAACTGGATTTTGAAGGCGAGACCTAAAAAAAAGGGTCTCCAAAAGTTTCGAAAGCGATTTCTAGTAGGGGGGTTCTAACGGACCAGAGAGGGGGGGGGAAGTGGGTGTCCGGCCAGATCTCACGAAATCTCACCAGAGTGGGGGGGGGGGGGGGGGGGTCCGGAAATCCGGAAAAACACCTCACGTAATTTATGGATGCCTGCTAAGATTGAAAGAGGACGCTGAAAGTTTGACTGCTGTACTCCATGGCTGTTTCCTAGATTTCAGTCGTTGGTGTTTTGTTTGTGTTATGTCTCGATGTACGAGAGTATTGGCCTCGTTGATCGAAGGAACTTTTCTATCATCCATTTAATCAAACATAACAGCTGTTCATGTTATTGAATGTTTTTTATTTTCCTCAGTTTGAAGAAATAATCTGAAATGAATGACGTATTCTTTAGAGCAGCTGATCATGTTATAAAATTTTTTTTCGCTCAGTTCGAAGAAATAATCTGAAATAAACAACGTATTCTACAGACGTGTTGCGTAATCACGAACGCTGAAAAAAGCAGTAGCCACTGGTATCATAAACGTGGTTACACAACCTGAAAGGCCTACCCCTTTTTTCTCTATCCTGATATATGACAGTTTATACCAGTTACTATAAACGTTCAGAACTTTGATTGCTTTTATATCTATGTGGTTCCTTGAAGGTTTTTTTTTCGAAATTATGTCTTTTTTTTATAAATTGTTAGTTGATGAAGCGACTTGTGAGAATCAGAATTACTGTATATGTAATTTTGTATTGAATACTGCGGACTGCACCATTCAAATTTTATATTCGTACTTCCATTCCCAGAGAATTTATTTCTACCTTTTACTATAGCTAATTTGTTTTTTCTGCATTGGTAATTCATGCACCATCGATAGCGGAATAGTTAAAGCCGACAGAGCATTCGTAACATCAATCGGTAATCAAATCCTCCATGAGTTGTACTAAGACACTCTGTGATTTTCTGAAAACCTTGTGAACAAATAAATTTACGGATAACAATTCAGACTTGTTACTATTAAATGACAGGACCGAAAGTTGCATCGGTAGATGGTCTTTACGTTTTCTGTGAAAGTACTGATGTTGTTTTATAATTACAGTTCATTTGTGTAACATTAATAATTCGACAGTTTGTCTGAATTCGCAATCACAATGAAACTGGGGCGGAACATTTGATGTGATTATAAATTTGTGCATACAGGATAACCTGACTAGACTTCTGGTGGTTTTCAGTAATAATCTCATTTTACAAACAGAATGGCACAAATTACGTTAGCTCATAGATTATACGATCTACAAGTAGTCTGCTGTACTCGCATAATTTCTTTAGCATACACCATTCTAAATGACATCAGCTGCCAACAAGGCGTTTAACTCCACCTAATATAATGATTATAACAATTCGCATGACAGAAATGATGATTTTTCGTTGTTGATTAAGGGCGTTCAGTGGTTGTTTTACCAATAATAAACAATAGGTTCCAACTTCATGTTTAGAATTGAAATCTACTTTTTTCGAACTGATTAAACTTCTGTGTCTAGAAATGTTTTGGAAGACTTATAATTCGTTTATCGATGCGAGATGTGTAAGCAGTGCAGCAGTAACCTTAAAAATGGTAGAAATGTTATATAATTAACATATCAAATCAGGATATTTGAGAGGTGAGATAAGACTGATTATCACCGTGGTTTCTGTTCGTTTCAGTTAAAGATGTGAACACATGTAAGATACGTAAAAAATTGTGTAGTGGTTACTTTTAAGACTAGTTTTGAGGAAAGGTAATGCTGCATTCCAGCTGAAGATGGTAGGAAACTATATGAATTTCGCATGTTTTTGCCTATGGAAGGAAGTTTAAGAAAATTTCTAATTGCGAAGAGTAAATTTATAAATATAAATTACAGTCAGCGTTAATTAGACTGAGATGTTTGGGATAGTGTTGAGGCAACCATTTGCATCAGTGCTACATTATTAAATTTTTGCAGTGCTTTTGGAAAATATTGATCGTATTCGTGTTAATTTTTTTAGTTTGTTTTTCTTTTTAAGTCATTCGGCGTTACTAGGCCTACCATTCAACCAGCTCCTAGTGTTTGTTATTGTTTATCTGAATTGTGTTAGGGTTTTCCAACGTAGTTGATAGTGGAAGGACGCAACATTCAATTAAAACCAACCATGCTCTAGGCGGGATTCCAATCAGCGACCCCTGTAACCTAAGGCCAGTTCGATATCCCCTGCCCTGCATTTTATGTTACAATACCAAACATATCGTCTGCTGTTACAGGTTAACTACAGACTAAGCTGCCACAGTTCCCGAAAGCTTATAACGTAGTGATTAAGGCGCTAATTCTTTCACCTTATACTCAGTCAGTAATTTTTTATATATTCGGCACCAGCACGAACGTTTGCAGCTGAATATCTTCAACAGTCTTGTGATGATGTGTTCTTAAAATCAGAAGATGTTTAAATTTTAATTTGTAAAATGATTTGATCTGATAGCAGCTTGCACAGCATTTCATTTTCTGTAGTTGTGTATCTACGTCATAGTCTTGTATGCTTTTTGTCTTCTGATAGTAGAAAATTTGGCCCAAAACTGCACACCGTTAGTTTCTCGGCCTTTATAGTCTAATGAGTCATCTCCACACCTACCGAAACCATCTCTTTTTTTCCAAAAAATAAAATCTGCTCTCAAAATTAATATTTTAGAATATTTTGAGGAGACTTGCCAATTTCACCAACGTAGCTGTACCGCATACTAAAAGAAGCCATGATAGGTCGTTTTATGGTTTTTAATCAATGCTGGACGATCGGTCCAACAACTTGACAAGTGAATGTTTGGAAGGCAACATATTTCAGTGTTTCTTTAAATGGAAAAAGTTCTTGGGCCTACATGACACTGTAAAAATATATTGCCTTTTTTAAGCTGACCTTCGCGGCTTGTCTACGACGAAGTCATTACAGTCGGGAGAGGATCATCGGCAAAGAGCGGCAAGGCACTCGGCCATGGTATTTATGAAGAAACCAGCCTAGCATTTGCGTCGAGTGATTTCGATAAACCATGCGTAACGAAATCTTGATAGGCGGACTGGCAATACAACTCACGTTCTCCCTTATGGCAGATGCAAAGGTTACCCGCTCTTACATTAGGATCGGTGGTAGTTCTCAATGCAGAAAAAATTTAAGCTGTTGTTCTTATAACTGTTTTCGGAGATTTTTTAGTCTACGTGTTAGCTAGTATTTATTTAGCATTGGTTGGTTGTAATTTTAATGACAAATATTTAATTCTAAAAAATGACCGTTGATGTTGAATAATTTTAGTTTAACCTGTCGTTTCTCATGTAAGGTAGACGTTGCAGCCATATTTTTATCTCATTATAAAGGTAATGAAGATCATAATGATTAATCTGGTATCGCTTCAAATGCATTTTAGTTGTCGGTTTCTTTAAACATTTTGCACACTTCTCTCACTTTCCGAAAGTATTATTATTGGTTAAAACAAGAAATCCAAAAAACCGTGTTTAAAATATGCCAATAAAATTCACTTAAAAGTTAGAAAAGGTCTCGGCTTTGTTTTTATATGTATATTGGTTTATGAGTCTACGTGTCTTGATAAATTATTTTGTAGAATGATGGTAAACTTACTTGAGCAGGACTCATTGGGCAGGTGGCAGGAAGAGGCTTTAAGATCGATCATTTATTGGAGAAGGTGACTTGGGGATGAACCGGGAAAATGAGGGAACTGTGTTACAAAACCTTGGTCAGACCACTGCTTGAATATGGTGTAGTGGTGTGGAACCCACATTTTGGGTGTCAAATTCAGGGGTTCAAAGGAGAGCAGCTGGGTCTCTTTGTGGAAATTGCCTTAGAACGCAATCAGTAACAGTTAAAATGAAAGAGCTGGGTTGGAAGTGTTTGGATTGTACAAAGTTGACGCATGAATGGATATTGGTAGAAGCATTAGGAGTAGTAGATGGAAGGGGAGAGATGACCATGATCACAAGAGGGCGCCTGTTTTCAGGCGAAAGGGAATAGGAAAGTTTTCATTTTGGGTAAGGGACTGCAATAAATTACCAAGAGCAATGACGAACAGTTTGCTAAAAACACAGAAGGTTTTTAAAATTGGAATTCATGAACAACAATAGTAGGTGGGTGGCAAAACATTATGTGATGCGAAGGTCGGGGTGCAGTGACGTTGCCACCGGAGCCTGTGTGCTTCATCGTAATTGAAATTGTATCTAAACAAAATCCTAAAAGAAAGTTTCTTTGGAGAGACGAGAGAGAATGAGAGATAATGATAATTTTATTCTGGAATTTCGTGTTTCTTTGGAATAAGGGACCGTTATTGAAACTTCCGACACCGTTACAGACCACACTTGCACACGTCGAATGATGAGGTTTGCCGTTTCACAGTTAAGAGCGGATGGCGCGTGATTGCCCAATGATCCGCTTGCACCGAGAAATCAGCAGTTTAGCGCTTCAAATTACCATTAATTGTAAGGTCTGCATAATTTCCGCTGCGGTAAGACCATTAATGGAGTTGTCCACTACAGTGGACCGTGGAATAGGCCCGCTGTACACAACGGAGTTTAACGGGAAGACCTCGTCAGTAAGTACACGACTCGTCAGCAAAGAATATACAAAAAGTGCTTTGCGATCCGCACTATCGTTTAGTGCATTTCGTTTGAATTACACGCTGTTCTTGGGTTAATTTATACAAAAAAGGCGCGTCAGTGTTAAAACTTAATTTGTATAGCTTTCATAAAATTGTTTCGACTGTTTGGGTTGAATCTTTACATTTGTAATGACTCATTTCTTGTATATGTTTCTGTGAATAATTTTTGATTGCTTTGTGCAATCGAAGATGAAGTTGGAGCAGAAATACTTCAGTGAAAAATTCTTCACGATTGATTTTAGTAAGTGACGGAGAATTACATCACATCCATTTTTATTCAAAGGCAACAACAGGAGACGATAAGAATGAAGGAGAGGTTTCAGTGAACAGCAGATACTAAACGTGCATGTCTGTGGTTAATTGCCCCCACTAAATCTGATAGTTTCACACTGCCACGGTGGTTGTGCTAAGCTAAAGTTCGCGAATGGTGGCGTCACTAGAATGTTCCGGGTGGAATGTTCCTCTTTACTGGAGCGCTACATTCGCTCGCCCCCCCCCCCCCCCCCCCCATTAACGCCGGGGATAGTTGACAGTTATTAGCTGCCCCGGTGCGGAAGCCGTTTCTAATCTTGTTAGTTCTGCATAAACGATGGCCATTTGGTCTAAGAGCTAGATATCTCTTCTACCTTATATTACTTGAGTAACTCTCGCTGCTTGAATTTTTTAAAATAAAATCTCTGTGATTTAATTTGCGTCAGTTGCTTCTTCATTCCATCAAACGTTTTCTTAAATTTTTGACCCATTAGAGGCTTAAAAATCTCTAAATAAACTCTTTCTGGAAATTATGTACGATAACAGGACAGTAGAAGAAATGTAAAACATTTGATATAACTCATTTCTGGGACTGAGAATATTCAATGCAACGATGTTTCTGTTGGTTTCCTTTCTATGAAAACCATTATTCTAATAAGCTAAAAAATCATAAAACGAGGTGCTGAATTTTTAGTAGCGTGTCATCAGTTTCATAAGCGACTGATATACCTGGAGTGACACTGAACACGTTACAGATGAAAAACGTCCCTGTTCACCTTCAGCGCTGCCTTCTATATGCGGTCCTGCGTAAATGGGATTTTCAAAGTGGCGGTCATAATTCGGCAAGGTATTGTTCTGCCCACGTATGGTAATCGTTCATGGTCACTTAAAAATCAATCATTTTTTGCCGTATTGGGATTTTTTTTTTTTTTTTGCTTACTTTACGCGTGTGGAATGGACTGATGCATGCTAACACGTCCTCTTGTCCTGTGACAATCTCTTCATATTCGGATAAGCACTTCAGACTAAGAATAATTTATACACTTTATGTCGTATATTTCCAAGGCGTCATTATTAACAAAATGTCTCCTTCTTGTAAGATTTTTCCGTAACTTCTGAGCTGACCTATGATTTGTTTAATTTGTTAATTTCGTACTATAGTTTACTTAATGTTGTGGAGCACAGTCTCAATTAACAGTCTAAACTGTCTCGGAATTTATAACAAGAATAAAAGAGAAGGCAGAAAGTAAACCACTCTTTAATTTGATGATGACGAAAATAAAACTTAAATATCATTTACTGAATAGGATGAATACATTCATTGTAAAGAAATCTACATAAAATATTGTTAGGAACGTTTCATTTAAAAAAATTCCAAATGAGCTGATAGAGTTTACTAAATGAAGCAGTAAAATACTGTATATCTTACATATCTGGTCAATTATCAGATTAAACTTTTAGTTAGCTGTTTGATATCCGTCATTTACCAGTTAACCTTCGGTACCGGTCTTAGGTTGACTCCATTAAATCACAAATTTGGGTATGATTGTTAACTAGTGTAAGCCCGTGACAGTTTTTTTGCGTATCGTCACGGGTCTACAACGGTTTTGGGGGTCAAAGATTATGATCTGACTAAATAAGAACTTGTCCTGTGTCTCATCTTTAGGGTGAATAAAATCTCTTAGGCTTGAAGAACTCAGTACTAATAGACGTATTAAGGACGGAGAGGGATGATCGTGCTATCGTGTAATTGTTTCAATGGTTGTAGACTCGAACTCACTGAAATACAAACTTGACTTGTTCACTCCTGAAAAATTTTAAGAATTTCTGTTTGCTTCCAAAGCATCACGTTGTATATTTATTGAGGCTGGGTAATAATCACAACGAAAACGTTTCTACAGGCGTCTCGAACAGCTTTCAGTCAAATTCCCTGCGAGTGTTACCACAATTCTTCAATCAAAAAATGTCCAAATCTACAAGGCAATAGTTCGCTTCCTTCAAGACACAGAACTGATGATTTGAAGCCTCCAATACTCTGTAAGAAGAAAATAACAAACAAACATTAATGTATAATGCTGGCTAAATGGTCTCAGACCAAAGGGCAAATAAATAAATAAATAAAATAAACATTCATAATGTAATCGTTGGCCAGAGTGTCTGTAACGGCCAGAGAACTTAATACAGGTTAGTAAATAATTACAACCAAAGAAATTATTTGCAAAACACTAATTCGGTTACATATTTGGTCTGATGTCCACTTTAAATAACCTAATAACTCACGTACAGTGAATATGAACAAAGGCTGTTAACCAAAGTGGTCGGTAAAATACTAAAAAGTAAATAAACCGTAATGTATTAACTTTGGTCTGCCGTCTTTGATTCTGCTACAAATGTCGCCGTGACCAGTTGTGAAACTATGTCCGTTGAAGTATTGTCAGTATGTTAAAATAGTTTGTGTGTTTAATTATTTACAGACTATTTTATTGGATTTTGAGGTAATTTCTTTATAACATAGGCATCAACTGAAACATAACCGTATCTGTGGCAGGCAATGTATTTGCTTAGTAACGTATTTTGGAGCATGTTGTATTAAGTATACAAGATAATTTTGTTTATGTTTCTTTGTCTCTGGAAATTAGGAACTCAGGTGGTAAGAATCTATGTATGCATCAAGTGGGTTGCGAATTAGAAGTGATTTAAGCTGGAAACCTTGTTTTCTATCAAGAAAGGTGGGAAAAAAATCTCCTTCAAACTCGCAACTACTAGACATCGAAACCTTAAAAGGCTCATAGTCTTTAATGTAATGATATCCAAACTACTTTCCATCGAAAAATAAAATTGCCGCTGCAATCATTATTTTATATCGTTAAAATTCTAAACTACGAAAACTGTAAAAAAAATTAATTATTATTTTAACATGAATGAATTAAACTAAATGATTCTTGTTCATTTCTGTTTATTGTAATTTTTCCAAAAACACTTCCGCTTAATTTTTACAAAAAACTTAATATACCTGTAATATACTTGTATATACTTGTATATAGTCTGTAATTTTCCAAGAGTGCAAAAACATAAACATGGTAAGATTTCAGTTTCTTGTTCAATATCTTCTAGGAAGTTTTTCCATCATTTGGTTTCATATTCATGTTTTGCACTATGAAATCGTAGTTATATTTATACAGGGCGTTCGCCGGGAAACGCAACCCACTGTTAGCGCTACAAGGAAGAAACTGCTCCCGGCGAGCGAGCGCTCAGTTTCCGGCATTGTTCGACCGTCGGCCGCGGACTATTTCATAATAATTACGCTTCATAAACTTCAGAAACTTGTGTGCTAAGCATTTAAATGTGACGTAATTCATTAGCTTACCTTATAAAAGATGCTGGAAGTGTTGACCCTCTTGTGTAATGCACATTTCACATCTTCTGAACATATTTCGAGACACACGCTGCCCTAACTGACTTAATGATTTTTTGGGTGACTGTTCTAGTCGAAAAGCGATATCGTCAATTTTCTCCTCTGTGAGAATACGGTTGACCGACAGTCTCTTTTTGTTAAAAAATGAACCCGTTTCTCTTACTTTTTTAACCAGACGCAGAATTGTTGATTTAGCTGGCAGTAAAGCGCCAGGAAATTCGCGACGAAATTTACTGCGACACTTTTTAAACGACTTCTTCTTCACATATGTATCGTAGACAAATATTCTTTGTTGCAAACTGTAACGTACCATAATTTTACTCACACTCAAACACGGTACAGATTAATAAAAGTATGAAGCCCCAAACCAGCCAAACCGCAAAGAAACGTTTATTCACAACACTGATTAATAAGAGACTGAAGTCACAAACTATCTACAATGCAAAGAAACCGTTCTTAACAATGTAAGGGTCACTGCACTGCACTGTTGGGGCAGCGGAGGTGTTAAACAGTGCGGTGATTCACGGTGCCGTGTGACGGAAACTGCTGGCACCACTGACCGAGCAAGTTGCCGACGGCAACAGACTGGGAGGGTAGCGTTTTCCGGCGAACGCCCTGTACTTTGTTGTTTTTGTTCCTAAATGGTATATTCGAAAATTATTAAGTCACAATAGATTCTTCTATCATCATCATTTCCAGCAGTCTCTGCCAAGTTTCTTTGAAGGCAGGATTTGGCGAAGTGTGTTGTCGTAAAACCTTTATTTCAGTCTTCATCTTGCATTAATCTCTTGCCTTGAGGTACGTCTTTATTGCTAGACGACATCTTTCTTAGATTTTATAACAGAGTTAATAGTCGCCCATTGAGGTCAATGATCTAGTTATACCTCCCAAGAGCCGCAATGAGTGGGTGGCACCGAGCATGGCGGGTGACCGGTTAACGCTCTGGCCTCGCATTTGGGAGGACGTGGGTTCGAATCCCCATCGGGCCATCCAGATTTTGGTTTACATAGTTTCCGCAGATCTCTCCAGGGTGAATGCATGGGTGGTTCCTTCAAAAGGCCATGGCTGAATTCCTTGCCCACAGTAATTTCCCTCCTCTAAAGACGTCGACAAGGCGTAATCCCAGAACCAAAATAAAAAAATAGTAAAAAAAAATATAAAAAGCATAAGAAAGAGTGGATTGGTGTTTCTTGAAAATTACCTGTGGCCAGAGTCCAAAAGGAGAGGAATTCCAACGGCTTAATACTGGTGTCTTATCAGCACACCACCTTGGCACGTGGAGTACACGCCGTTTCACGCAGTTATCAGTGGTTTGCAATGTGGTGGTATATTTCTTCTCTGCGTATCCACGTACTGTGCACGCGTATTCAAGTATGGGCCATACGAGGCTACAGTAGACAGTTACTCCTGTTAGTGTTGGCAAGGAACTGATACATTTGATTAACGTGTAAGTTTCATTTAACGGCGCAAGAATACATCATTTTGTGCACTGTCACATTAAATTTCCACGAGTGCTTGGATTATAAAGTAATTTTTCTTTTAATTTTTGTTTTCTTTAGAGGTAAAGAATCATTGTCTGGGAAGCAGTGTACTGTATCCGCCAAATCAGAGCGTCTTATGCGAGTTCAACAAACCAAAATTAACAATGAAAGGTCCCGTCTTTGAAATATCGAAAGGTTAGCGGCCTTGAGTCTTCGGAAAATACGGCAAGAATACGAACAAACATAGTTCCAGTTATGGTTCATATACCACTCGCTGTATCAATGCATGATGGATATGCTTGGAATAAAATAGGTTACTTAGCAATACTTAACATTACTTTGCATTACTTAACTATCGGCCTGCTTGCATGTATCATGTTTCGTCTCACGTTATTAATTGATTTTCGTTTGTTGCATTAAGTCCTTAGATTTTCGTGTTAGCTACAGAACTGCGGTTATTGGAAGCTGACGTATGAGAGGATATTATCACATTTAACCTTTCACTATATGCCTCGAGATTAATCAGGAATTCTTAAAAGCATTTTATTTGGTTCTTCACTCTCTGTTTTGTGTGTGTGTACTCAGGCAGATTCTGTGTTTGAAATTTCTTTACGTAAAAAAAAAAAAAAAAAAAAAAAAAAAATCGGTCCAGACGAATGCCAAGACTGAGCTTTGATAAAGGTCATCGGTGAATCGCTTCCAGTTCCTTGCTAATGAGACAACAAGTTTTTCCTGTGATCAGGTCAATCCGTCAACGAAAACGGAAAACTATCTATTCTCTGTTATTTTTGCTCACTTCTTGCCTTTTCTTTTGTATTTTCTGGGCGACTTATAGATCAAAGTAACTCTGTTGGTGATGCCATTTTAACAAGTCTTCCAATATCACATGTAAGACTTACCTTCATCTAACGTTGAATATCACGAATTGTTCGTTGTTTTTCGTGCTATGCCAGGAAACATTTTAAGAGCTCCACGCTTTGTGATTTTTTGTATTATTTCTGTGAGAGTTTCTTTATTAACACAGTTTTTGCACCGTTCTTGTCTGTACCTCTATGATTTATTGACTGTTTCCTTTTTTAGCTGACAGAGGAATAAGAATGAGGATTATGTTTTATTAGACTGGTATTCTCAAATAATTTTTTGAAGTTTATATTTTTTACTGTTTATTCGCATTTTTATTTTATTGTTTTTCTTATAACCACTAAGATCATAACTATTTTCTTTTGTTCCAGGTAAGTGGAAGCTGCAGCGCTTATTGACTGCAAGATACATTGAAGAGCCAAGTTGTCGGAGATGGGGGGCTACTGTGTCTTAATTGTATACAGTAATTTACTCGTGGAATACAGACAGGAGACTCTCACTTCTCGAAATAAAAAATAGTTATTCTTGGACCATTTTGGCACTTATGGGCCCCAAAAGAAAGAATTATCTTCCATGCAAAACATCACAACGATTACCTTTTCACTTTGCTGTAAGAATGATGAAGGAACAGTATTAAATAATTATTTTTTTCTCTAAAGTGTCTTTTAGATGGGGTATTTTTTTAATTCTTTGATTAGACAACACTAAATTAAGAGTTAAAAAAATCATTTATTTTATGATAGTGAAATTTAAGTATTGAGTGTGATAGCGGTATCCTCGTTCATCATATTACTCTCTAACTATTATCTAAATTCAGGCCGAAATAAACTGACAGTTGTTGAAAGGCTTGCCAAGCCCGAGTAGTACAAGACAACTTAATGCTATTTGAAAGTGGCCTTTCAAATGAATAAAAAGACATTTCACGATTTTCGATTTACTAACCAGATTATATCATTTTTCTAGAACAGTTTTTCTTCAAAGTTGAGATGGTAAATATACTTTTTATGAGAAAAGCTGTAGTAAAGGCAAAAATGGTTATTTTTTTTTTGTTTATGTAGTTAGGCATCCGGACAATAAGCATTTTCTGATTAATCTTCACTCATGATTTCAATAACATCTGAAACGCTGTCAACCTATTTTTGAACATACTGCTACGGCAATATATTTAAAATACATCAGATTTGCCTCTGGTAATCCTAACATTAACATCTGTTATCTGCAGTGATCCAAATATTTTTTTTTTTAGATTTTCTATCCAAAAGTTTTTAAGATTTTTTATCTTTTCCGAAATTTGTTACATTAATTTCTTGTTTTTTGGTTACATTTAGGTATTTTAGTAATACCGGTATAGGTTGATTTTATCTTTCACATTCTAACGACACATGAAGCAATGTTGAATATACCATAACGCCCAACTTACACCGTTATTTCTACAATACTCGGTAGCTAGTCATGTAATTAATTGGTTGTGCTAATGTTACACAAATGCATATATTCATTAACTTTTTTACTTTTACTAGCTGTATGACTAGTGATTTCATCTCATTCAGGCAAAATACACATTATTTTAGATAGCTTAACATTAATTCTTATGTTGCTCCTAGTTTAACACAATTCTTCATGTATACGTACAACAGACAAATGTCTCCGTATCGACGAAGCCATTGTAAATTGCATCATCAGTCATCTCGGACACTTTATTCCTTATTTTACATTGTTGCTCTTGCCCTCTGCTAAAAACTCATCCGGCTTTCTCAAAATGTGACACACTGTCCCACTTCTTCCCTGTTGTATTCGTCCACATTCTACTTTCTTCTCTCATGATTTCAATAACAACTGAAACGCTGTCAACCTATTTTTGAACGCCAATATATTTAAAAAAGTTCTTTCCTTAATCCTTGTTGGGTACTAAATTATTTCCTTTTCAAAAACACTCATTTTTCTGGCGTGAATCTTATACCATTGCTACAAATACCAGTTATAATTTTTCATTGTAAATAACGGAATTCTATTGCTACTGATGTTCCATCTCTTGCTGAGTTTAATATTTAGTCTAATTAAATGGCCCGTGTAGAAATTTCGGGAATGGTATACGACGAATAGCGAGGTTGGCAGTTTGTAGCAGAATGAAAGAAGATCTGATTCATTTGTAACAAGTTCTTGTTTTTCAACTGAAAAAGCCTCGTAGCAAAACACAACTTCTCACTAAACAATAAGAAATGAGGAAATGTTTCCCTAACGTAAAAAAAAAAAAACCCGAAAAGCTGCTTACTCTAGGAAACACAAACATTTCATGAATATCACTGTGAAACGCGGTGCTGATATCTAATGGTACTGCGAACACTGCTTATCGACCCCAGCGAATCCTAGCAGCTTGACTCTGAACTATCACATACCTGTGACTTTGATTGTTCATGATTTTGGCATTTACGAGTTGAATTTCGAAAAATACCTTTCTTGATGAATGATGTTACCAAAGCGGCGAACTTGATCTTTAAAATGGTACTTCATTTATCGATTTTGTTTAAGTATGCAGGGAAAAAGATGGCTCGTCGAAAACGCACCTATTGGAAATATTGGTAATATATAATGACTAGCTTCGAGCCCGTCAAAAATGGCGGTTTGAATGCAATATTATGGCAGTTCATTTTTTGCACTTGGTTAATTATACGGAATTGTTATTACGTAATTCTAATGGTCTTTATTTTGAAATGTTCTTCGTGTTTCATTTGCAGTTAACATGGCAATACAGTATTAACTTCTTATGATTTAATGACGACGGAAGTATAGAACCAGTGAAATTAAAAAAAAACAAAACAAAAAAAACATGGAATCCCATGCTATCCATGTAATATAATTCAGCACGTTAAATATGGAACTCTTTCCACCCGCATTAATTAATACCTTTAGTAACATTGTGCTTATATAAGCAGTTTAAATTGTTTGTAAAACTGAGATCAGAGTGTATTATGCTGTAACAAAACGTGTCAGTTGCGATTCTGGTCAACTTAACCATAACCTCCAATAATATTGCATTCGAAAATCATAGCTTCTATTACCCTCATATGAATAACGACGGGCATCACCTATGGTGGTAGTAGGAATTTATTCTGGAAAAGTTTGTAAGGAAAAACGAATAATGATCGGGTATTCTGGAGATCGCGATTCCGCCAAAATAGCAATCACTAATAACGTCATAATAGTGCTGTAGTCAATCCCTAGACATTATTTGCAAGTACTAATTCCGTTGTAATACAGCCTGGACCATTATTTTCAAGCAGAAATTAGATTGTAATACCACCTGGACCAGCATATCACAGTTAAATGTTCTTTGGAAAGTATTTCTAGAGGAGTCTTGTGTTTGACCACGGCAGTGTTATGACGTCAATTCTTGGTGGAATCGCGATCTCCGGCAATCCAGATTTATTTAAATAAATGTATTTTACTTTAAATGACGGAAAGTATAATATTAATAACGGATAACTGTTATTTATTTGAGATAATAATACCGAATTGTTAATACTAATTGCTCATAACCTTAATTTTATGATGTTCTACATATTTTGTTAGCAGTTCACATAGCAGTACAGTAATAACTTCAACTGAATTACTGGCGACGGACGTATAGAAACAAATTAAAAATAAATTATGAATCCCAAAAACCTTTGCTATACCATGTAATATCAGTTTTATTCCTGGTCCAGGCACAATTCATCACAATAAATATGGAACTACTTCTATCCGCATGAAATAAAACCTTCAGTAGCATAGGTAGCACTTATGAAAGCAGTTTAAATTGTTTAAAGACTGATTTCAGAGTGAATTATGCAGTAAAAAAATGTGTCAGTTCCGATTCTGGTCAACTTAACCACAAACTCCACTAATATCGCCGTTCTAGAATCATAGTTTCTATTACCCTGATATGAATAACGACGGGTATTATTTATGGTGGTTGAAGGAATTTTTTCTGGAATAGCTTGTTAGAATAAACGAATAACGATCATTTTTAGTGATATTTTTCGTGATATTAGTGCCATACTGTGGTTAGATTATGGGAGAATTTGGCTATGATTTATTCAAATAAATGCATTTTACTTTAAATGACGGAAAGCGATAACTGTCATTTATTTGACTGATACATTTCGCGATTACGTACCTTTCGTGTAAACTTTCTCTGAAATTTTAATAAACTTCATTGTTTCTTATTTTCTGCAAAAAAAAAAAAAAAAAAAAAAAAAAAAAATTCTTAGGTTATGTTTTAACCCAATGCTTAGGGACCGTGCTCGAACTACGTGGCTCGGTCCAGGGGGGGGAGGGGTTGGCTGGAAGGCTACACTGGGCTATGTGGGAGGAGGGGGGGTTGCGAGCGAGGCCACGTAGCTTTCCTTTCATAACATTTTTCACAATTAAAATGAGGAATATAAGTCACAACAGCATGTGAATATTTATTTCCCTCATTTAATTATCTCCGTATATAATTTACAATAGTGTGACAAGAGAAAACAGTGCAAAATGTCTTCTGGAATCAAAAGGGGAAAAAAAGATACGCGCTACGTGGGGGGGGGGGGGAGAGGCAAAAGCCACGCAGGGCTACGTGGGGGGGGGGGGTTCACAGGAGGCCAAAATGGAGCTACGTG
Source organism: Vandiemenella viatica (assembly GCA_031002005.1). Lineage (NCBI taxonomy): Eukaryota > Metazoa > Arthropoda > Insecta > Orthoptera > Morabidae > Vandiemenella > Vandiemenella viatica. The sequence goes on from JARYHS010009186.1 coordinate 90,610,331, forward strand.
GTTTATGCACGCTCCCTTATAACCGATACAGATAATATAACATAAACATCGAACACCATTCTCCTTACATGAGTTTCTCCATCTATTTGTCGTAAATAAACAAAAAGCAACGAAAAAGGAACAATTGTAATACGGTGGCTGTTGATTGGCGAGTGAAGGCTGGCACTTGACCGTTCTCTAGCCCATAACTATAGACGACGTACGCAGTCTTCAGATTATCATTTTATATAAGAGGATGTTATTGTTATCATTTCTGAATTGTTTAAGGCCTGCTGTGAAGCTTTAGGTGACATTTAGTTGAAAGTTCACTTAAAATATTCTGTTGATACCCGTCATTAATTTCTCTATATCCATATTCTAAACTGAAAACATGATAATATCAGGATAAAATATGAAAATATTAGGATAATGCAGAATAATGATTATTTCTCCTCTAAATTTTGTGACGTAGTAATTTTTTTATTTTACTTCTTTCGTATTCAATATTTGTGTTGATAAATAAATAACGCCAAAGCGTTATTTACTTATCAATATTATCAGCAATTGAGGAAAAAGATCCACAACGTCCAGATATTGAAAATTTGTGGTTGTAGATTATAATCTTACCACACTTTCTTTTTAATTGAAGTTTGTTTATCAGGATCCTTTTTGTTTTGGCGCATTTTTCTTTGCCATATGGGAATATAATAATAATCATCTTGTTACAAAAATCATCTCTTATACCTTGACGTCCTCTTCAGTAATTTGTTCGTATTTTGTCCTGTCTCCCTCTGTCTCCCTCTCTCTCTCACTCTCTCTCACACATTCTCTCTCTCTCAAATATTCTCTCTCTCCCACATATTCTCTCTCTCTTTCTCTCCCTCATTCTCTCCTTCTCTCTCTCTCTCTCCTTCTCTCCCCTCTCTCTCCCCTCTGTCTCTCTTCTTCTCTCCCTCCTTCTCTCCCTCTCTCTCTCCCCTCTGTCTCTCTCCTTCTCTCCCTCTCCCCTTCTCTCTCTCTCTGTCTCTCTCCTCTCTGTCTCTCTCCTTTTCTCTCTCTCTCCTTTTCTCTCTCCTCTCTGTCTCTCTCCTTCTCTCCCTCCTCTCTGTCTCTCTCCTTCTCTCCCTTTCTCTCGCTCTCTTTCTCCTCTCTGTCTCTCTCATTTTCTCTTTCTCTCTCTCTCTCTCTCTCTCTCCTTTTCCCTGTCTCTTTTCTTCTCTCTGTCTCTCTCTCTCTCTCTCTCTATCTCTCTGTGTGTGTGTACGTAGTGTTTTAAATGTGTTATTTTTTGTTAAAGAAATTTGTATAGTAACGTGTGTGTGTGTGTTTTTTTGACTTGTAACAGTTGTTTTGGGTACCCTAAACTGCCGTCCTTATTGGTGAGTGTATTGAACAGAATAGTATTTTTATCCTTATAGTGAGATGAACGGAGACTTTGACTTCCACAGCATGCGGAGCCAGTCTAGATCGATAGGGAAAAGGGGAAGGCATGGCAGCTCACAGGCCGTTCCTCATTGGCATTCAGCGGTTGTTGGTGACTGACTCGGAGCTGATGATATACGGCACGTCACTGCCACACTGCCCGGCCCTTACTAGCTAGAGATCACTCGTGGCTGTAGTCCAGTCGAGAGAGAAGTTACTGCAAAATACGACGTCAGTTCATCAAGCACTGCATATGTGCCCCTGAGAGAGGCAGTTAATTAACTGGACGTTTGAAAACCTGTCCAATTCATATCACTCTCGTTGGAGCTGCTCACACCTGTTACCGCTATCCAATTTCCTGAAACATTTCAATAACCGTTTTTGGAATAAAGCACACATTTGTGTAAAATTTGTGTAAGAACACCTAGTGAGTTGTATGTTGTTCCTATCCCGAGTTTTATCATTAATCACAAGCGATTTTGACTTGATAGATGCTGAGATACTTTGACACCGAGTTGACGCTTTTTTCGGGATAAATTTCTGGAACACTGTATGCACAGATAAATCTTTGCTCCATAGGGGATGTACCCAATAATTGCTTGTCCTATTTGGTCATGAAGTTCTCGAAAAGTGAAATAACTGTGCTTCTTGGAACAAGTTTGCTCTTAGTCAATAACTTTGTCGATGGACCGAGTTCCTAACGTCACCTGTTTTCATCCAACAAGCGGTCATCTTTAAATGATTGTTCCAATACTTAATTCATGCAACGCTAATTCGGTTCTGAGGAGTCGCTTCAATCGAGTCTTAATGCTCGTTGCGCCGTATTGTCTTTTGGAAACTGAGTACTCTGACCTTTGGTTCTGTCAGCTTTTTCAATATAACGCCATCTGTATTATCGACTAACCGGTTGTTTCCGAGAAGCTGTCGATCCTTAATACCTAAAGAAAGCGGCAGAGGCAGTACAGCTGGCGAATATGGCAGAGACTGACATCGAAATCTGATAATTTCATAAAACAATCCTACGGTACATCTACAAAGATTTCATTGGAGCAATACTCCAAGAAAGTCTTCGTTCTTTCGAATGTGTTACTTCTTCATCACTAATCATTTGCCAAAATTTGAAGTAATGCCTGTTTTTAAGAAGTTTCGATATGATTGGCAATCCAATGTGTGAACCCTAGCCTGACTCTGTCTGGCGGGGGAAAATCTCACCCTTCAGCATGTCATTTTCCTCCTATTCTAAGAAAATAATGAGGTCCTATATTTTATTTAGCTTTGAGACTTGAAATGCAGACTCTTCTTACACTTCTTAGCGTGTAAGACCTGATTCGTAGTTGAATTACATTTTCTAATTTTATACATTGAATTCTTCCTTCAAGGTGATAGTAGTTCCCTGTATGCTATTAAAATCTAATTGTAAGTTGTTGTTTTACTGCAGTTGAAATAAGTGGAAATGAATCGTAGTCATGCATAGAATTTGAAGAGAGAATAGTTTCGTAACATGATTTTTTTCCCTTATTTTATATGCTAAGGATATTAGTGTCGTGATACACTGATGTATTTGATCAATATAATCAGTGGTGAAATCTGTTGAAAACCCGGTCCTCCGTCTTTTATTTCATGCTTTTAGTAGTTATTGTAACTGCTGTACGTTGAAGTTACTCGAAGATAAGGAGTGTTCGGTGTTTTCTGTTTCCAAAGTCAGATTTCTTTCTGTCCTTGTTAATAAACCGCACTGCAGCCCGGTTTTTGATTTGAAGATGCCGGCACTGGAGCTGTCGGGGATTCGGCCAGTAAAGACTGTGGTTAAAAAAATAAAGCATATCAAATTGTTACAAGTTAAAAATCAGCTACATTTTTGAAATAATAGCAGAATAACCATGAATTCTCTCCATAAAAGCAGTTTTTTTATGCAGCAATTTTGATTATATTTTTAAAACTTTAAAAAGTTAGCCTAGCCGAAAAAGCCGGAGATCCGTAGAAAATTAATCCACATTCTTATTTTAGATTGTACACTACTTTTGAGGCAAATGCATAATTGTTTGGTTGTTGTTTGATCCTGCTTTAAGGTCAGTGAAATTGCATGAGTCGTTTTAAATAATGGGACTGTAAACCTAACCGCAAAACGTTCGCGTTTTATTTTTTAGAAAAGTTGCAGGAGTTGAATGTGTTGATACGTGTCATTAAGTAATATAAAACCTTAGTTGGTGTAGAAATTGGATCTTCTTGTCGCGTTTAACTCAACTTGGAAGATGAGGTTTTAGGTGTAGAGTGTTATCAGGGTGTTGGCCATGTCAGAGAACAATGTAATGAGGGACTTAATGAAGGGGTGAAGGAATGAACAGACGCATTTCACCTTTCTCTTCTACTGAGAAGTAATGTCTCACTGAAATCGTAATTAAGAAACTACATATCTTACGTTAAGATTACACAAATACTTAAGATACTTGTGATTGACTTTCATATCTTGTTCGTTAGCAGAACATTTTTTACCGGCTTTGACAAAATATAACTTCCGCATACTGATTTAAATGATAGTGTGGCATCTGTGATTTATATCTTTCATCATACAAAGCCACTAACCAACACGAAAAATCACAACGAGGCAACAAGAGGTTTTGCCCATCAGGAAGATTTTTTCTCAAAGAATTCCAACTAGACGTGACGTTCTTCGTTTGACAAACGATGATGATGCTATATTGTTGGATGAAGAACACATCGAATTGTTTAAATAGATAACAAAGTGACTGCTATGCCAGTCATAAATTACATAAATGAATGGGTTATAAGTCCATGGACACAATAAGATTAAATTTTGTATCGATAATTTGATTTGTTATGTTTTATCAATTTTCTAAAATGTTTGACTTACTGTCGAGTATTTAAAAAATATATTTCAAATAGAAATATATAAATCATGTTGGAAGTGGTTTTTTAATTTAATAATTTATAAATTTAAAATTGCAAAACATGTGACGTCACACCAGGAGAGGGGTGTCATACAAATATGACCACCTGTGACAAGGAGGGGCCCCTCCAAAAATCATCAAATTCGTGTGATGTAATTTATGGATATCCCCGAAACACGAAGGTACCGCTAACTGTATCATATACACCACGTAACAAACTTCTTGCTTCCAATTATCCTAACTCATTTAATGCTTGCAGTACCGATACTTTGTATAGGTAAGACCAATTTTGTTGTTTGTTTAATTTGTAACTGACTCACTGGAATACTAACGCCTTGAGTAAACTCCTACGGTGCATTAGGATGAAGAAGTGGCTAATGAATCAACAGAGTAACATTCGGAAGCTGGTAGTAAAAACAGTGCAGGTAAAATGTTTGATCGATAGCGCTGCGTGACATCATCACCGAAGTACATCTACCTCCTCATCACTTCAAACATCTGCCACGCAAGCAACAGCACTGAGTTTTGACAGGCTCTTTAAATATGGGACTTGCTGAATAACCCTGCACGAACGAAACCGAGGATGCGTGGTTGAAGATATGTTGGTGGTCATTGCGATATGTGACAGATTGATGACTCGTGATTTTAAGTTTTTATCATGCATAATTATCTGACATCATATGAACATATTTTAAGTAAAAAAAAAAAGTGTGTTAATTTGGTACAATGTTTTCAGATAAAAATTCAAGTCGATTGAGGCGAAATGAGCGGTATGTTGAAACCATGTCTACCGGTCTTTAATGACATACGAATTTACTGTAATGAAATATTGAGAACCACATTTATAATAATATCTTCATTATAATTAAAGACTCCAAATCATAAGTAAAAATCAGACCAAAATCATCTTACTTGTTTCATAGATATGAATAAATTACATTGTAGTGATTGATTAAGTAAGATGACAAATGTTCTCGACTACTGTGACATTTTTATCACCGAGCCTAACGTCTTGGCCTCGTATTTGGGAGGACGTGGGTTCGAATCCCCTTACGGTCATTCAGATTTGTTTTTTCCGCGGTTTCCCAAAATCACTCCAGGTGAATTTCGTTAAAAGCCCATGAAGCCAGAAGCGAGCAAAAGCAAAGATATTTTTATCAGAATTATGCCTCAGATTTTGTATGTTTATCTCATAATCAATTGGTACATTTGGATGCGAAGCACGTACACTTGGATGATTATTATTATTGTTGTTGTTGTTGTTTGTGGTTTGGTAGTAGTAGTAGTACTGAAGATCGAGAGGACGAAACCCGATACCAGCCCACTCAGACCCACTCTTGCAAACGTGCTTAGCGTTCCCTTCCGAACGTGGAATCATCATCAACAGCGTCTTTTACCCTCAGTCTATACCCACTTTGGATAGGCTTGATATTTAACCCACGACTTTGGTACACAATCTTGTACACCATAACCTTCTGATGATGAACATTTCTTTCACCATCAGGAAACGAACCAGGTAACCCTGTGTCGCAACTACTTGAGTCAACGGGGAGGACTGGAAACTTGAATAAACGCTTTTAAATGTCGTTGGCGTGTTTTTTATAACACTTTACATATGGTGTTTATTTTCCTATTTTAAAGGCATGCGAAGATCTTCCAATACGAATTTCATGCACCAGTATGTCCAGCAGTATTCATAAAAAGGAATAATAAAGAACATAATATCCTTTTTCGGATCTAGTGTAAATCAGGAATTCATTTATCCTAGTGTATTGTGCATATCTTTTCACAACTTGCCAGCTCTATCCGGTCCATAAAAGCAATTTAATCCTAATTTTTCAGAAGAAACAATCGTGGGATCTAAGGATCCTACTGTGTAGAGTATTTGAATTATTCTTGGGCATATATGATTTTTTTCGTGGAAGGAGACTTCGGAGCATGTATAGTGTTATATTGTTTTTCGTTCGAGTGACAGAAACACATGAACACGGTTAGCACAAAAAAATTTGTGAAGAAATTTCGACAGTTCTCAAGTGTGACAATTTAGTGTGTTTTGTGTGTTTCCTCGGCGAAAAAAAAGGACCAGGTCAAATACTCGTGCTAAGCAAGTTCTCGGGACAGTATCATATCCTCTTCAGTCCCGAGGTATCATATATGATACCTCCAGGAATTATTTTTTTCTCGGGCCACTGCACAGCTGACCCTTTTCTGGAATATCGTATCATCTACAATATACATCGCGCTTCTCACAGCTCATATGTTCGATCTTCTGCTTTTGGCAGCCCTGATTAGAACCTTGGGATCCTGCAACTGTACAACGTGTCTCGTAGAAATAAAGGTAAAGATATACATTTTTTCCATGAAATAAAGTAACATGAAGCAATAAAGTTGTGTGTATAATTTTCCTGCTTGACTCCCAAAGTAACATATATATACCATCTATAAAAAATTAATTATTGTTTCAAAAAATTTTTTAATGGTCATTCATTGTTAACTAGCATTAACACAAAGTAAATAACACAATAGTACTTCTCTTGCGCTTTTAGTATGAGCTCGGGACTGAAGAGGATATAGCTCTAACACGATAATTTTGATTTAAACCTACAAAAGACATAATCCTGAAAACTATCGAGTTCAATATTGGAAGGAATGACTTCAGGAAATTTCAAAATTAATTGATTCGGATTAAAACGATTATATGCCACTCATGTGTACTGGTATAGAGATTAATTTTTTTTTTATAAATGGACGAAGAAGTTGGGTATATGTATTTTGACTTTGTGAAAGTTCTAAATGCTGTGAAAGATTGATTGGTTTCGAGGATAGTATATAGGGAATTCATTTCCATCCGGAGAAAAATTATATGTCTGCAGGTGAAATGCGATTCAAAATACTCTTTCTGTTAATCGTTATAAATTGGAAACAACTAACGGGACGATGAGTAATACCGCTATTAACATTGGTGATTCTCGATCACAAATGAAATGGCATTACAGACTTGGAAGGATTTAAGCTAATGTGTTGGAATAATCCACGTTAATTGTGATCCTCAACCAGAATGTTGGTTGAATCGTCCAGATGGAGACATACTACATGTATGCCTGGTAACGGAGGTAGGTTGACCAGTTCCTTTCCTCCATACCTAATCTAACCCGGTTATTCTACCGGATAAAGGAGACCTATAGTTTAACATGGAATCCGAACCAAGGAAGATTCCGACGTACTTCACCTTACACAGCAGTCTATGCCAGTGGTGAAGGCGAGTTAAGAACCTCTGATTATCTCCGCAGAGTCAGGGACACAAATCGAGGACCTTTCGATCTCGTTGTTTATAAATGGACGAAGAAGTTGGATATATGTATCTTAAATGCCTTAATCACAGAGCTACCAGGGCGCTCTGTGGAATAATATGTTTCCTAACTAAAGAAGAAATAACTGAAAAGAAATGAATTCGACGTATTGCACTGTTATTTCTATTCTGATATCTGTCGTTGTGACATTTCGTAAGTTGCATGTAATTCTTAAAAGATAAGTCTCACTGTATTTCAGATTTTGTAAGTTCAATTAGTGCACAGATAATTACTTAATTGATAATCGCCAGAGGCTAAGCTATATTTCTTTTGTGAAACGATGTGTTTGTTTACAAAATCTGCTTCATTTTAAACTGATTTGTTCATTCATTTGCAGTTAGTGAACTTCAGAAACTCAGAATTCCTTTGAGTAAGGTTTGTGTTTATTTTCATTATTGTTTCTTTAGATCTTCAAAGGCATCCCCAAAACTGGTAAAAATATGGTTTAAAGTTTTTTGCATATCATTTAAAGCGGTTAATTTTTTCAGAGCTTGTTTATCCTTTACCGTCTCCCTTTTGCCAGATTCCGGCAGCGCTAAAGTGGAGCGTCTGTCGGGTGCGGTTCTTTAATTTAGTCTTCTTAATTAGCGCCTTTTGTGAGTCGACAAGGAATATCGACCGGCACATCGAGACTTTCAAGGTCGTCACAAACTGTTCTCTGCAGTGGAAATGCACCGAAAGGCCTCACAAAATGAACCCTGCAATATCGGCCTCTTGCTCTCTCGTTACTGCTCCTATTCATTTGTAGATTTGTTTACAATCCCACGCTAATTTTTATCAGGCCATACTTTAAAACTAGATTCATAACACTCCTGAAGCATTGCTTATTCATTGTTTGTGATCACCTCAAACCTTTATTTTCCCTTGTTTCTTTAAGTCCCAAAATTTCTTAGCCTCCATCATAACTGGAGTAGCCAATTATTCTGAAATTAAGTCTTAACTAGACGACCCGTGCGAAAATTTCGCGAATAAAATGCGATGAATAGTGAGGTTGAATATAATGTCATCAAGTTCAGTCATTACTCTTCATACTCCTACTTCATTTATCGATTTTGGTTAGAAATCCAGGGAGATAAATGGCTCGAAACACAAAAAACGTATTTTAGAAATATTGACATTTTTGCGCTTTATGGGTCGAATTACGAAAATTCCTTTCTTAGAATATAATGTTACCACGGCGGAAACCTTAGTCTTTAATACGATATGTCATTTATCTATATCGATTAGATATCAAGGGAAATATAAGGCTCGTGACACAAAAATACGTTGTAGAACAATTTATACTTTTTCCCTTTAATAGTTGAATTCAAAACACTTCTTTCTTAAAATATGATGTCAGCAAAGCTGAGACATTATTCCTCACAATCGTACTTGATTTATCGATTTTGGATAGATATCAAGGAAGATAAGTGGCTCGAGACACAAAAATCGCATTTTAGAAAAATTGACTTTTTTGCCTTTTATGGGTCGAATTACGAAAAATTCCTTTCTTAAAATATAATGTTACCATGGCGGAGACCTTATTCTTTAATATGATACCTCATTTATCTATATCTGTTAGATATTAAGGGAGATAAATCGCTCGTGACACAAAAACGCATTGCAAAAACTATTGATACTTTTGTCCCTTTAAGGGTCGAATTCCGAAAACTTTCTGGCTTAATATATGACGTCACTAAAGCGGAGATCTTAATCTTTAAAACGATACTTCATAAAACGGTTTCAGATAGGTATCCAGGGAGATAACTGACTCGTAACACAGAAAACAGCATTTTTTAAAAAATTACATTTTTGCCCTTTAAGGGTCGAATTTCGAAAACTTTCTTGCTTAAAATACGATTTAACCAAAGTGGAGACCATAAGCTTTAAAATGACACCTCATTCATTGATTTCGGTTAAGTATGAAGGAAGATATAGGCTTGTGACAAAAAAATACCTTATAGAAATAATATATATGATGATATATCCCGTGAAACTTGTGTTGGTCTGTAGAGACGTGTAATCATTAAAGTTTAGTGGAATTCCACGTTAACACAAGTATTCTCTCGCTAGCATGGCCGCATATGCCCTTGACCCAGAACCTTTCGGGTATGTCAGTAAAGTGTTAGATGTGTAGGCTTATGCGAGTATTTAGCTTTTTTACCTTCATTCAATGTTGCTTGAAGTCATTTTCGTAAATACAACTTCATATTTTGTAGCTAGTTTACTTTTTACAATAACTGCATACTTGAATTTTACAGATCACTATCAACAAGCGGAAAGTAACTTCACGATAAGTTTACTTTCTACAGAAAGCTTCGTTGGTGACTTTTTCGGCACATCGTAGGTCACGAACAACGCTCTCTTGTGTTTTGTTTGATCCCTCAAGGAAGTGACTTACACGGTCTTGAACATCGACGTCAATAAAGTTCTTAAGCTGTCTTGTCTAATTGTGAATGAAACTAAAATTTGAGAGAACTTTTATATACATTACAGTGTCTGGATGTAGGCACTTGTTCACGACACTGTAGCCAGCCTATCAGGCAAACAATGTTATTTATTTGGATAAATTTTACTCAAACCGTGTAGACAACTGTGAACAAATGCGACATTTCCTAAGGGTTATTTTCGGTTATCACTGACACAGGCGGAAGGCGCATACACGGAAGTCGTCCAGCGGTTGGTCCGCCTGGATTTCCTGGTCAAAGGAAACAATACGAAAAACAAAACTACTGACGAAGGTCATTTGCAAACGTCATTTAGTACTGGTAGCACAGTTCACTCGGCTAGGATGCATGGAACGACGAGAAAGCCCTCGCTCTTCGTTCTTATAACAGCGTTTTAGTATTATAATAGAATACTTATTTCCAGTGAGGAAAAAAATCCAACTGATTTTGTTACGACTTCAGTTCTACCTTTTGAGGATCGTGTGTTTAAAAATAGCGTGTTTTAGGAAGCTTCTTTATTGTTACTTTTTTTTTACTGTCATCAGTCTACCGAGTGGTTAGATGCAATCTTCTATCTCTTCCTATCTTCTTCTAACCTCTTCATTTCTACATATCCCTTACAACCCACGACCTCAATTATCTGCTTCATATATTCTAATCTCTATCTTCATCTACAGTTCTTACCTTCGACTGTTCCCTCCACCAGCAAATTAACCAATCCAGCATGTCTCAAAATATGACCTACCAGCCTGTTTCTTCTTTCTGTAAGCTTCTTCCACAAACTTCTTTCCTCACCCATCATTTCCAAAACTCGTTCATTTCTTACTGCTTTGTCTGTCCACTTAATTTTCAACATTTTTCTGTAGCACCACATTTCAAATGCTTCAATTTTCTGTCTTTCCGGTATTCATAAAGTCCATGTTTCGCTACCATAAAGTGCTGTGCTCCACACATAGAGTTTTAAAAAGTTCTTTCTAACTCCTAGATCAATATTTGAAACTAAAAGATATCTATTTTTCATGAAGGCTCTTTATGCTAGTGTTATTCCGCTTTTAAAATCATTCCTGCTTTGGGAATGGGTCGTAATTTTGTTTCCCAAGTAACATAATTCAGTTACTTTTCCTATTTGATCGGATCATATTTTTATATATAATCCACTAGTATTAGTATCATTTCTGCTACATATACCACTTCTGTTTATTACTGTCTTTCAAATAAGGCTAGCAGTTAATTCTTCGATTGGCATCGAAGTTCAGAACACTGGTCTGCATTTCTAATTTCGATTCTCAATGGTTTTATGATATAAATCGGATGTTAGGAATTTATTTTTTAGTTATGATTGGTTTTATGTCTGGTAAGCATCTGGGTGATTAGAGCCACCAGAGTTTTTTGACAAGGAACCATATGGTAATTTGCCAGGTATTTTCTTTGAAAACCATTGAGAACCGTAAACTAATTGGCGATTCAGGAAACCAAACCCAAGTTTTCCGTTGAACAAACGATAATGGTCACCTGGTAAGTTCGGTTACGCCAATACGCTTCCTTCATCAACTGTGTTGACTGAAAAGTAAGAGTTTTTTGTTCACCGTTGAGAATATTCGTTTTTGCATCAGTATTACCGTAATACAGTTTTTACAGGGGTATTTAACAAACTCCAATAAAACGATTCGTAAACCTCCACAATGACACACATTAGCTGGTATGATGAAATTTCATCACTGCTTCTATCGTTTCATCATCTAACCCAGACCATGTAGTGTAAATGTTTTAAAACATTTCGCTGTCGTAATTAAGGTTTTCGCCAAACACGTCTATTTAAGTTGTATTATGTCATCCACTATTAACAAACATATGCATGCCTTTCTAATTTTTTTAAAATATTTTTCAGGGCTCCATTAATACAGTTTTTACTTCGCAGAGTACACGTTAGGAAAATATGGTAGTAATAAATTAGCACACAAGACTCCTAGTGGAAAAATTTCTCTTCGTATATTCGATTTAAATTCTGTTTTTGCTTATTATTAAATTATAGTATAAAGATTTTAAATTTTAATTAATTTATTAGTTTATTTTATTCTCACTGATTAAATGTTTAATTATAATTATTTTCCTAAACCAGCTGGCTAGGATATTTACGTTTCAGAAAAGGAAGCGTGTATTTTTTTTTATACTTATTTTTGATGGTTCTTTTATTTTATTTCATTCATTTGGTCATACTAATCCTATAATTTTATTATTTATTTATGCGTTTTCGTTAAACCAGTATTAACTTAGAACGGGGTAGTGAAGAGTTGTTTTTAAACAGTTTAACGTCCCTTTTTAACAACGTGGTCTTTAGAGACGGGAAAGGATGGGGGCAAGGAATGGGAAGGAATTCGGCCATGGCCTTTTTTGAAGGAAGCATCCCGGCATTCACCTGTAGTGATTTGCGGAAACCATGGAAAACCCAAATCTGGATGCCCGGACGGGGATTCGAACCGCCGTCCTCCCGAATGCGAGGCCAGAACGCTATCCGTTACACCACCACGCTCGGTGAAGAGTTTTTAAGGTGATTATTTTTTAATTTTTATTATTTACTAACTGAAATGAAGAAACTTTCGGATTCGTTTTCTGACGATGAACGGTTTAGGGACAACGGTCTTTGTTCGTAAAGATCATTCTTTTCAACATTTTATTTGCTCTTAGATTAAAATATTATACTTGATTCAGTTACGCATAAATAGTAGTTATTTAGCCTATGTTCATAGTGCTTCTCCCCTGGCTGAGTGAATCTAGTTTCAAATCTAGCAACGACGCCTAATTCAGTTATACCCCTTTTAGAAGAGAGTAACTGAAGATTAGATAGTCGCAACACTAAACTAGCGATAATCAGTTTGCTGCTGACTACCGGATCTGTTCAGAATGAATTGGAGCTGTGAATAGTACGATAAAATTGAAGAATTAGTCACGTATGCAAAGGGGGGAGAAAATCAAATAATCATGGGTGATTGTAATGCGGTAGTGGGAGCAGGAAAAAAGGTGAATACTCTAGGATTTTTTTTTCTTTGTTTAGGAGAAACAAATGAGCTAGGAAGCTGGTTGTTAAAAATTGTTCTTCTCAGTTAACATCACATACTTTTACAGTTAATGCGGTACGGCGGAAGTAACAAAACTGAGATTAATAAATTGATGTTTTTGTTACCTCACACTGTCATTCTTTCTGAGTTGCCGATATGTGTAATGGTACATGTGCTCGTCGATCTTTCATAGTGTCCGAGATGACTGAATATCACACTATTTTCGTGTCAAAATTTTTTTTATGATTGTCAACGATTCCTTAATTTCCAAACATGTCCTTGAGTGATCTCCGGCTGCTAAAACACCACTGAACGATAGAACATCATATCCAGTACGGCTGCGGACCTGACAGGTATTCTGAAAGGCGCTTACAGAAGTTGCTTCCAGCTACAGGACACGTGGTATTGGTCTATGTACAGCACAGAGGTCCTTTTTCGATGGTCATTCTCTGGTTCACTGGCGTAAGGCAAGTGACTGTTTGAAGTCTTCATATGATAACAAGGCAGTTAGAATGTATCATTTTTTCATGTTCCTCGTACGTAGATGGAGTAACAATTTGTAAGAACTCAACAAGTGACATTTACGGAATATCATCAGCAAACGTTTCTCCGTGCTAAAATGTCTCTAACTGTTTAGACTGATACGAGTTAAATTTATTTATTAAATTAATCCAAATATTACTTCCAGTAAATAAGGTTTTATATAAAACACTCGTACTTTGTAGTCGAGTAGCTCATATTGTATTAATGGACTCACTATTAAATTGTGTGTGTGTGTGTGTTTTTTTTTTTTTTTAAATTCTCATCTATACGAAACTAAGGAAGAACTTATCAATAACTAACAACGCTCTCGGGGCTGGCGAAAAAACAACTTTAAATAGCTTTAAATTTGGCAAAAATATTCCTAGGTTGAATACTAATAAACATAGAACTAAGGTGATTAAGTATTTATTCAAAATTTTTTTCTGAACGGCAATTAGTGTATTGATATACATCTGCCACAGACAAATAGATAGTATTTAAAACGGCTTCAAACTGCGCCAAAACATGATCATCAGCTGACTATTCAGAAATCAATTTGTGTGTGTGTGTGTGTGTGTGTGTGTGTGTGTGTGTGTGTGTGTGAGAGAGAGAGAGAGAGAGAGAGAGAGAGAGAGAGAGAAATTACGTTTAACGTAAATATGCATATCTTTAAGCTAAACAGGAAATTCGCTGCTCCACTCACGCCAGCCTGTTTGTATACGAGACCCGCTTCCTTAATGTCCCCGAGTGCCCTGTTCCTCGTAAGGACTTTTACTTTCCACTTAGTAAACACAATACGCCCTCACTTTCTCTACCAGAAGTAAGAACCTTGTATTGGAACCGGTTTACTTTCGTTGCACTTTGTGCTTTTTAATTTGGTTTCGGTGCTTTTCGTTTGTAGCAATGTGGGCGGTGACGTTAATGAGCTGCATACTTAAGGTGGAAAAGATCATCTAGTGCGGGTTAAAATCTCAGCACTCGCTCATCTGTCATCGCAGGGGCGGATCCAGGATTTTGTTTTGGGGGGGGCTTGAGCGGACTTTGGTTTGGGGGGGGCTTGGCTTGAGTGAATTTGGTTCAGAGGGCTTGCCTTCAGTGGATTTTGGCTTTGGGGGGGGCTTGAGTCGGGATAAAGGTAGTATTTATAGCCTCCTCGGGCCTCAAATCCGTAGAGCTAAAAAAAAAAAAAAAAACGGTCTCAAAACTACAATGTCGGGGGTGGACCAAGATACTTTTGGGGTGGGCTTGAGCCCCCTAGCCCCCCCCCTGGATCCGCCCCTGTGTCATCGGTATTGCGTCTCTCACCATAGTCACATAAGCTAGTTCTGGGATGGCTTTCAATTTCCTTAGCAAATCAACACAGACAC
This sequence comes from Vandiemenella viatica, assembly GCA_031002005.1. Taxonomy (NCBI): domain Eukaryota; kingdom Metazoa; phylum Arthropoda; class Insecta; order Orthoptera; family Morabidae; genus Vandiemenella; species Vandiemenella viatica. The sequence goes on from JARYHS010009186.1 coordinate 90,625,362, forward strand.
AAACGTAACATCATGTAACGATTCGCAGGCAGATTCCAACGTTCACTACCCTTCTGTAGCTTAGATCGTCCTTAATGATCGTCGGGATTTTTAGAAGGTTAAATCCCAATACAGTAAAACTGTATGTCTTCTCAAAGATGGCATCCGTATCTCGATTGAAGGTGTTGATAAAAGTGCTTGAGTGAAGGTCGAGACGTCCAAGTTTCGAATCACGGTCTTGGTTCATTTTTTTAACAGACCCTAAAAATTACGTTCCCGTATGTGAAAGCTTCTCTGTTTTCCATTTGCGACTCTCCGTAGTTCGAATTTCACATAAAACTGCGCGCCCCTTTTTACCCGATAACATAGGTCAGGTAGTCAATGATAGTGGAGGATAGAGTAGCAAATTAGGACTCTATTACTCGTACTTAGGCATCATATAGCACTAAGGGGAAACCCACGTAATATTTTCTTCTGTTCTGTACGTATTTCTGCTGGCAATCTGGTGACTCAGCGGTTAAGCTGCATACACTGATAATTCAAAGATTTCGGTTCGAAAATTACTATGAACAAGGAATTTTTTGCAGGTTTAACTTTGTAACACCAGAGCGCTCAGTGGTTTGGTTTCCACATTAAACTGTACGACAGCTAAAACAAAGGAGGAATGCGCAGCAAATCAAAATTCAGTCACTCAGCAGCCGAACTCTTTGATAATATCCCCGGAAACAGTGCCGTTTTAAATTTTTTTATTTTTATACAACTTTGCGGTTCCCCCATTGATACCCTGTTTGGAAAGTGCTCGAAGTTTTTTACTATTCATTTAGAAAATGCACAACCCTATTTGTTTTAAGACAATTTTCTTCTTTCATTACGCCCAAACCTGCTATTTTGTAAGGAAACATTACCGGATCGCTCATTTTTGGACGCCTAGGACACTGATGTACTCAAAAAATCTTTAGGACGAATTTTAGTCAGAGAACCAAATAATGTGTGCTGTAGACGGGTCAGGTAAACAAGGAGAATCGACTGACCAGAAACTATGCTAGCACCAATAGTTTTTCTACCCCTCTAGTGTGCGCTCTGGCCTCGTTTTCTGAGATCTATCGTTCGTGTTTGTGTTTGCTTTGCGGCGTTCTAACCATTTTAGATACATACTTGATAAGGCGTTAAAAAAAGACCACACAGTCGATGAAATAATAATAAAAATCGGTACATAGAAAAAAAAGACTTTCAGTTTGTTCCGAATTTTCCGGTCAACTTTTCCAATTTTTCATCAACTAAAAACATAATTCCAAATATAACGAACATAAAAAAAAATTGGCCTAATCGGTCCATAGGAAAGAGTACTTTCAGTCTTTCCCGAATTTTCAGATTTTCCAATGTTTTCACATTTTCTTGTATTGTCATCCAGTTCTGAGCTATGGTCAAAATTTCAAGTCTCTATCTCATCGAGAAGTTAGTTTAAAATCAATTACAAAATTCCACCCGGACAGACAAAGCCCAAAGCGAGTTAATAAAAACATTTTAAAAAATACGTGTGGTTTGTTGGCCAAAACATCGCCATAGGTAGGGTGAGTACACAGAAAAACAACGGAAACTCCGTGTAAAAAGCAGATAGTGCAGTAGGTAGTCTTGCCATCAGATCACAGTGTATGTTGCATTTCGATTCACTTAGCACTGGCAAAATTTAAACGTTCGCGAACTTTCTGGACAAACTTTCTTTATTACTGAAACGTCGCAGATTTGTTCTCCGAATATTAATAACGGAGATCCAGACGGGCCACTCGAGTGGCAGCAGTGAGAGCTGCATTTGGTATCCGCTCGGTCAAGGCCTGCCCGCTCACCGGTTGACCTTATTTGGCCTAGTCATGACTGCACTCCACTCCCACGCCGAGCTGTGTCGCTGTGAGTTATGTACCGCCGCGCCGGTGAACATTCTCTCCCCTCACTGCCTAGCACACTGTTTTCGCAACTCTGAGGAGTTGAGCAAGCATACTCGGTGATTTACAGCCCTTGAATAGGGTCAGTGGTTTGCAGCCCCGCGTAGTGGTGCGATGCCACAGTTGCTCCGAACATAGTTGTCTTGTCTCCGGGTTGGGCAATATCTGTACACCACCTGTAACGATAGTCGTCTCTGTTTTTTTACTGATACGAGTGCGGATATTGATATTATAGCTAGGTAGTTAATGGTGACGTAAACAAACTTCACTGCGAAATCGATCTTTGCCTTCGTTAAAAATAAAATGCTATCTTCGACGCAATTTAAATCTTGTGTGGTGGTCGTACTTTCTCTCTTGCTGATTTCTGCGGACTTCCTTCATCGAGAGCCTAGTTTTTTTTTTTTTTTTTTTTAAATTGAGTCACTGAGCGTGGTGGGTGAACGGTTAACGGTCTGGATTCGCCTTCGGGAGAACGCGGGTTTGAATCCCCGTCCGGGCATCCAGATTTGGGTTTTCCATGGTTTCCCAAAATCACTCCATGCAAATGCTGGGATGCTTCCTTCAAAAAGGCCATGGCAGAATTCCTTCCCGTTCCTTGTCACCAGTCCCATCCCGCCTCTAATGACCTTAGCCGTCGACGAGGCGTAAAGGAAATAATAATAATAATTAAATTGAATCCTTCAAGAATCTCTGTATTGGTTCTTCATCTTTACCTTTTTATTTCATGTGCGTTGATGGTGCTTCATACTAGAAGAATTAAATTTTTATTTCTTTGCTAGCAATGAACGAAAAAAGAATTCCTTAGCACCACCGGAAACACATTTCTTTAGAACGAGAAGGATAATAAAATCATACATTCATCTGACACTCAAACTTTCTAAAACTTCATGTATGAAGTGTAGTGATTTATGGAACCGAAATTTTTACTTTGGAAGTGATAATGAAAAGTAGGAGTACTCGAAATGTTGAACTGCAGAAAGGTATTAAAAATCAGATTGAGAGTTAAATGATAAAATGATGAGTGAAGAAAAGAGGTTTTCTTCCAGTAATCTTTCACTAAGTCTAATGGTTGAGTGGTTGAACGGTTGGCGCTAGGTTCTACCTTTCTGTAAGACTTGGAGCACGGTTTTTGTGGCTTACAGAAATCACTCCAAGCGAATACAGGGATGATTCCTTCGAACTGTTATCCGAATTCCATGCCGTTACTTGTTCCAATTCCCTCCCGTCTCTAATGGCGTCGACGAGCCTTAAAGCCCTAGCAAATGAAAGGAATAGAAATGTTTGTCTACTTGAAGTAAAGAGCTGTTGACTTACGTTGCAGGAGGTTGGTTTAGATAACGAAATCAGTTCAGTGTAGGAAGAAAGGTGAAGTGGTATCGACTGAGTTGAGAGCCTGATATCGAAATGTGAAATATAAGAAAGGTAAATTGAATAATTGTTTTAGAGCACTTTGTTAAAGATACATACAATATTTCAAACGTTAATAGAATTTTTTTTTTGGAACGGTCGATACAGGAACCTGTGTATTCTGGATGCAGGCTCTGCGGAGAAGATGATGTCAGTGTTCATAATTCAGGAAACTAACTCATACTTCACGAGCACTGTATCTACCTTCAGGCTTCAAGTAAGTATTACTCTCATCTCTTTTTTTTTTAGACAGAGCCCAGAGGTCATTTCTGACACTTATCAAAGAAAGCTACTATTAAAGACGTAGCAGTCACACTATTATGTTGAAGAAGGGGAAAAAATCAAAACTACATTTTATTTCCTGTGACATAAAAGGTCTTGAAATAATTTTTTTTTTAAATAATCAAGATCATGATATTAGGGTAAGATTCCAGCTATGTTCACACTTTAAAATTTCGTTACTATGTGCAAAAATTATTGTGGGCTTGTTTAATTCCTCCTATCACAGAGAGAGTCATCACAGATTACTTCTGTGATGAACAGTTATATACACTCCTGGAAATTGAAATAAGAACACCGTGAATTCATTGTCCCAGGAATGGGAAACTTTATATACATATTCCTGGGGTCAGATACAACACATGATCACACAGACAGAACCATAGGCACATAGACACAGGCAACAGAGCATGCACAATGTCGGCACTAGTACCGTGTATATCCTCCTTTCGCAGCAATGCAGGCTGCAATTCTCCCATGGAGACGATCGTAGAGGTGCTGGATGTAGTCCTGTGGAACGGCATGCCAAGCCATTTCCACCTGGCGCCTCAGCTGGACCAGCGTTCGTGCTGGACGTGCAGACCGCGTGAGACGACGTTTCATCCAGTCCCAAACATGCTCAATGGGAGACAGATCCGGAGATCTCGCTGGCCAGGGTAGTTGACTTACACCTTCTAGAGCACGTTGGGTGGCACGGGATACATGTGGACGTGCATTGTCCTGTTGGAACAGCATGTTCCCTTGCCGGTCTAGGAATGGTAGAACGATGGGTTCGATGACGGTACATCTGTTCAGTGTCCCCTCGACGATCACGAGAGGTGTACGGCCAGTGTAGGAGTTCGCTCCCCACACCATGATGCCGGGTGTTGGCGCTCACCTGCAGGGCGCCAAACACGCATACGACCATCATTGGCACCAAGGCAGAAGCGACTCTCATCACTGAAGACGACACGTCTTCATTCGTCCCTCCATACACGCCTGTCGCGACACCACTGGAGGCGGGCTGCACGATGTTGGGGCGTGAGCGGAAGACGACCTAACGGTGCGCGGGACCGTAGCCCAGCTTCATGGAGACGGTTGCGAATGGTCCTCTCTGATACCCCAGGAGCAACAGTATCTCTAATTTGCCGGGAAGTGGCGGTGCGGTCCCCTACGGCACTGCGTAGGATGCGGCGGTCTTGGCGTGCGTCCGTGCGTCGCTGCTGTCCGGACCCAGGTCGACGGGCACTTGCACCTTCCGCCGACCACTGGCGACAACATCGATGTACTGTGGAGACCTCGCGCCCCACATGTTGAGCAATTCGGCGGTACGTCCACCCGGCCTCCCGCATGCCCACTATACGCCCTCGCTCAAAGTCCGTCAACTGCACATACGGTTCACGTACACGCTGTCGCTGCATGCTACCAGTGTTAAAGACTGAGATGGAGCTCCGTATGCCACGGCAAGTGGCTGACACTGACTGCGGCGGTGCCCAACCGCTGCGCAGCTAGCGCCCTTCGACGGCCAACACTGCTGTTCCTGGTGTGTCCGCTGTGCCGTGCGTTTGATCATTGCTTGTGCAGCCCTCTCGTAGTGTCCGGAGCAAGTATGGTGGGTCTTACACACCGGCGTCAATGTGTTCTTATTTCAATTTCCAGGAGTGTAGATCAAATGCTGTGGTGAGAGATTTCATACTTGGCATATGTCATGGCTTACGTCTGGTACGAAATAGTACAGTTAATGCTGTCCCAGAGGATGTGTCCCCCCCACCCTCCCTCAAGATGGTGAAGACTGGATGGAGCTTCAAGTATAGGCTGGAGTCGCAGAGATCTCCCCCACAGGTGCAAAGTTTGTGATGACCTCTTATAACAGCTCCGTCAGTGTTAGCGTGTAGTAGGCAGCGCTTTGCTGAAACCAACGTTACTGATGTCCAAACACTGGATTAAATGAAACCTGGTTCATTTCCTGCTCGTAATCCACAGAAAACGGATTCAATGATTCGCGAAATGTATCTTGAAACCTTTGAGAAACATTACATGTTGTGGAGAAATAAACAGGTCGGTTCTTTTAATAAATATGTTCGAACTCAGCAGGCTGCACCGAAAATGTATCCTCCAGCGTATGTATTGTCGCAGTACTAGCGGGTTGATGGCGTGTTGTTAGCTAAGACAACATTCTGATGACCGCAGAGGCATCGTAACTCTTGAGTAACTCGGCCAACATAAACATAAAATTTTATTACCTTCCACAATATTAAGTCGCTTTCGCTATGAGTGGCCGTCAGTAACTTTCGCATACGTAGCATTAATAGTCTTGTTTTATGAATACTGTACATAATTTAACTTTACATTGAACTGTTGGAGATATTTCACTTGTATAGTGAGGTGTACTGTGGGTTGGTCTAACTGCATGCGCCTTACTGAGCGTGGTGAGTTAACGGTAAGGCGGTGGCATCACAAACCGGAGGATGCGAACTCGAATCCCCGTCTGGCCATCTATACTTGGGTTTTCATGTTTTCCCCAAATCACTCCATGAAAATGCCGGAATGGTTCCTTTAAAAAGGTCATGAGCGAATTCCTTCCCATAAGTCCTCTCCCCTTAATGACGTTGACGAGCCGTAAAACCATAAGAAAAAAAAAGTTTAATTACGCAAGTCGACATCTGAATGTCGGTGATTCGCATTTATTTACTGTGGTATTGGATCATAGCGTAAGCTAAATAGAGCTTACTAAACACCTTTTGGTACAACTGTGAATAGATTAAAAGAGTGTTGTGTTTGATTGAAAAGTTATTAAAGTTTTAAGAGAAAAGTATTGAGTCATTAATCATTTTTGATTGTTTCTAATGGGGTACTGGCTCCTTGTTAAGTATAAACCATCAAATCAAAGAATCGATATCAATCTGCTCTAGTAGCCGCAAATCCAGAGTTTGATCACCTGGCCGTTGACGAACCCTAAAACCACGAGTGTGTTGCTGAAAAAACAATTTCTGAGGTAGACACATATTTGTTTTCCGCACCTACCTTTGCGATCATTATGGGCTTCAACCATAGATTCTGGTGTTGGCGGCAAACTATGAAATATGTAACTACATTATTTAGATACAAATATAAGTTTTCTTTTCCACAGTACTCTGTAAATTTATGTTTGCCGCATAGAGTACTGTACAAACCTATGTATTTTTTAAATTATTATTCTCTGTAAGTTACCTCAGCAGTGGAGCACTATCGCAAGTTACAGAACTGAAGTAATTCTCGTTCCACTCGTTCCCTCTTATAGCTGTTTCCAACTTTCATAGAAAGTTTGAACGACTGCTTGTTATATTTGTTGTAGCCATTCTCTTTAAGGTACGACGGAAGACGGAAAAAAAAAAAAAACCGCCAAGTGATAGTTATTCTTTCGCGTTGGGACTTTGGTTTACACATTGTTGAATAAATTGAATTCACTAAAAAAATGTAAAAACTTAAAAAAAATAATCAGTAATTGTTATAAAATTTTGTTAAATTGTCTTTTGAATGATACATATAAATCAGTGATACATATAGGTCAATGGTATATATGAAATTTTGTCGAAGAATATGTGTGTTAAAGAATAGAAATTCGTTAAAATAATTGATTTATTTATTTTGCCTAAATTCCAGTAATCTTTAGAATGTTATATACCACTGTAAATTAAGATTTTTTTTGTTGAAATTAGTAGTTACTAGAATCAATGTGAGGAAATAGCTTGTTTTGTGGTTTCTCGTCAAAGCACAAGTTGTGGGATAATAATCAATGAAAAACTACATTTTCAAAGCCTATGGGTTGCCAGCTTTCATTATTTTGATACCCATGAAGATTGCGGAGTGACCATCTCCGAGTTATACCATCGTAATTATTTCCATTCCCACGATTTTTCGAAATTTTACCTTACAACCTTGTTTGGGGCAACAAGAACTAAAAAACTTCTGAGTTCCGAATTTCTTCCTTAAATTTTTTTTAATTGTTATGAGAAGTATTTTTATAAGCTTACGTCTGTCATGAGACCTAGCGTGGTGGTGTAACGGTTAGCGTTCTGGCCTCGCATTCGGAGGACGGCGGTTCGAATTCCCGTCCGGGCATCCAGATTTGGGTTTTCCATGGTTTCCCAAATCACTCCAGGCAAATGCCGGGATGCTTCCTTCAAAAGGCCATGGTCGAATTCCTTCCCATTCCCTGACCCCCATCCTTTCCCGTCTCTAAAGACCTCGCTGTTAAGAGACGTTAAGCAGTTAAAAAAAAAGTCTGTCATGCGGAAGCTTTGAATGTTGCAGGAAGTCGGTAACGCCAGTAAATATAACTGTAGTTAGATCAGAAGTGGTATTCGATCTATAAGGGCCGCTGGGTGAGCGGTAACACTCTTATCTAGCATTCAGGCGTATGCGGGTTCGAATCCCCATCCGGCCATTCAGATTTAGGTTTTCAATGGTTTCCCGAAATCACTCCAGGCGAATGTTACATATTCCAAAAACTGCAGTTATGTTTACCAAGTAGCTCGGAGACAATTCCTACAACTTGTACATAATCGCTTATTATACTTGTAGCTCTCTCTGAAGGCATCAGGTGACATGTGGCTTACAACAAACGGTGCTCACGACTTTAGTAGCTCTGCACCAGAACGGTTACATCCCGTTTTGTTCACAGTCTTCTTCAGTACGGGTAAGTGAATGGCGACTATTTCCGTAATCAACCAAGCAAAGAGTCAGTACTCCACCATTTTAAGAGCGGCTGAAATTATGGACTAATCGTTGCGAATAAAGACAGTTATTAGGAGTTTTACTAAACATCATTAAAAACAATTTAGACATTCACGTAACTGAATAATTTCTGCAAATTTCTTGCGTATAATATTCTAATGTTGAGTTAGAATTTAACACAAATGAGTATTTGCTACTTTCGCAAGAGGAAGATTACATCGTACGGATCTATCACAAAATTACTAAATCGCCCAGGTATTAACTTACTCTGTGTACTTATGCCAAAAGCAAATATCTCGATCAGGTCCAGAGCACTGCGTGTTGAAAATACAGCTCCGACCTGTGGCACGGTGGCTGGAGCTTGAGGGTCAGCTCCACGCTCCGGCCAACTTCACTTTCCCTGCGAACTATCCTCCGCGGTACTCATTTGACAACAGGCTGATTGTATTAAGGAACCGTCCTAAAGTTTCTTCTGGGATCGAATTCTTGTCGCCTGGGCCATAGTCGGGCACCCTGCGGTCTGAGCTACGCTGCCCCCTTAATGAACTTTCAGCCCAGCAATAACAAACAATGTTATAATTTACTGCTTTCTAGAAAACTTTAATAGAAGGTACGTAAATCTATTTTCATTCATAAATAAAACGTGAAACACAAACAAAATTCGTATTGAGACACCGGAGTGTATCGCAACGTGATGTGAACAGGTAAAAGCATACAACCTATTGAAAAGAATTTGTGGGAATGTGGCTTTAATGTTGTTCAATGCGATACTATTATTTTCATAACAGTGATCTGAAGATAAATCTTATGGAAAATTTATGTAGCTGCTACGTATTTTTGGCACATACTCCTAAATTATTTTTCTGGTATCCAAATTCTAAAATTAATAATTTTTCGGAAAAACAAAAAACAGATGATGCATGCAGCGTTGTAATACTTAAAACGAAGAGTCCTTGACAGATGAAAAAACATCACGCTTCATTCTGAGAACGGTGTCGGATGAGAGGATTGTTTCTTTTGAATAAAACCAGGAGAGACACAAAACACAACAATAATTTTTATTTTTGTTGTTGAATGAAGTTTCTGTGAGACTATTGTGAAACAGTGTGACTGTCTGTGATATTCATACAGTCTGTTTCAATTGCTTCAAAAAATAAGACACATTGAAGCACAGTCTTGAACTGTACTTCACGTGACAGAGTAAACGATTGAATGTAAAAGCATTTGAATGTTTAAATATTGTTTCTTATTGCAGGATCATTACGTAAAAGGAAAGTTGGGAGAAACAACTGCACTAATGTTAATTGCTAAATAACCATTCAAGAATCAGAGAACAAATTGTTTTAAGAACTTCGCTTTGATTAATGAGGTGGTGAAAGAGCATTTTCATGCCATATGTTATCTCATGATGTTTTCAATTGGTGAAGACCTTTCTGTCTTATCTGTCTGTAACGACTGAACCAGATCGAGTATCTTACTGTGTAACATTAGTATTTGTCATTTTAATGGCACTGTCAAATTGTATAATATTACATTAATTTATTCTATTAAATCTTCTACATTATGTTGCTTTCCAATTCCAGTTTCTTTTTCGTACGTATCTGAGAAAGTACCAGAGAAAACGGCGTAAGAAAAATGGACGTTTTTTGTTACTTACTGCTGTTTTTATTTGTGCATTTCCATTGCAAAGTAATCATAAAAGACAATATTTGAAGATGTTGATGAATCTGATTCGTTACGGGTTCCATATTCTTTAAATGGTCCAGAATTCGGTGGAGTAAATGAAAATTAGTATTATAAATCGTTGAAGAACTCCTGCAAGGAAATATACGCAAGGCAAGGCTCAAAAGGTATAGATATGTTAAGAGATTGACGGGACGTAGAATAGGGGGGGGGGGGGGGGAATATCCAGAGGAAGAGCTAGGGATAGATGGTGTTGAAGGGAGAGAACCAAGGTGTTGATAAACAATTAGTGAGGAGAATGAAGGAAATTGAAAGCTACGTGAGCAAAGCAGATTCAGCCATTGGCAGGAAACTAAAAGATGGTGATAGTGTATTCGCTGAAATGACTTCAGTTTGTAGCACAACATAGGTTTCCGTTAACAGGCAGATGGATGTAAAGAACTGAAGTCATTCGCACTACATGTTGTGGAGGCCAATAGGAAAATAACGGGGAAGCTAGAGAGCATCCTTTACATCTGTAAATTTTTTAACTTATGGCTTTACGCCTCGTCGACGTCTAGGTCATTAGAGGCGGGATGGGACTGGGGACAAGGAACTGGAAGGAATTCGGCCATGCCCTTTTGTAGGAAGCATTCCAGCATTCGCCTGGAGTGATTTGGGGAAACGATGGAAATCCAAATGTGGATGCTCGGACGGGGATTCGAACCACCGTCCTCCCTAATGCGAGATCAGAGCGTTAACCGCTCACTCACCTCGTTCGGTGCGTCTCGTATATCACTCAGGCTGCTTTGTTTCCCGAGCACAAATCTCTCTCAGTATTAATCTGAGAACATTTTTTTTTTTAAACTGCTTTACGTCTCTTTTTAACATCGAGGTCTTTAGAGACGGGAAAGGATGGGGGGCAAGGAGGGGGGCAAGGAATGGGAAGGAATTCGGCCATGGCCTTTTTTAAGGAAGCATCCCGGCATTTGCCTGGAGTGATTTGGGGAAACCATGGAAAACCCAAATCTGGATGCCCGGACGGGGATTCGAACCGCCGTCCTCCCGAATGCGAGGCGAGAACGCTAACCGTTACACCGCCCCCCTCGGTAATCTGAGAACAGGGCGATTGCGTAGGTATGGCTGTCTCTGAATTAAGGCTTCCAGTGAAAAGACCATTGATTTTTTTGGGATTCTGATCCCCATCATCTGTTTAGTCATTCAACGCGGTGAACTATTTGGATTGACAAGAGGTATTTGTAGTGTTGTTACAATAAATTCATCTGTCATTGGCTCCCACTTGAATAGTATTTCCCATTGCGGTATTCCCTTTGCGTTTTTCAGTCACTTATTTGCTAAAGGAAGTACCTACATCTTGTCACCTGCTTCGCCATGTCGTGTACTACAAGTATTAATTTGTAAATGGATTCTGTAGAGTTTGGGATGATCTTTTGAATGTTTCTAGCGTTCGGTCAGGTAATTAGGGAAGTTACATTGCCAAACTTTCCGGTAGCGGTTACGCTCGTGTAATGCTATTGTGAGCATCTTTACTCGAGTTTGTTGGAGCTCAAAATATCGTGCATCACATTTATCACAACCCCTGTATTCTCCTCCAAGGCAAAAGTTGACCTCCTTTACTGCCTTACCTTATTTGTTGTACAGGTAATTCTTAATGAAGACGAGATTGCTGATACGGATCCATCGGAAAGAGCGGATATTGGTGGCAACCAAGACTAGATCTACACGTGGCCTTCCAAAGCTTCGACTCTGTTGATGGTGTGGTGTATATTATTAGTTTATTTTGCATAACAGGAACATTTTAAACAGATAGTCGACCTTGCACGTGTTTTACACATGCTGTTTGTTATGCAGAACATCAAAGCGACCCGCCAGCCCCGCGGTAACCTCGGCGTCTCTTGGCGCCGCTGTGGAGAATAGATCGATTGTGACGCATTGTCATATACGAAGCCCAATAGCCTATCGCAACGCGATAGCATCAACATTGCGTGCTACTTCGCAGACTATGGTGGAAGGTTACAGGTTCCATAATATTTCCAGTCTAAATATTTCAGTCCAGTTACAAGTGGATTTTTTTAAAAACAAAAATTGATCAACGATGAGGGTTATCATTATTTATAGCTTCTGAAGTAGAGGAGTACGATATTTTTCTTTCAACTGTAAACAAAGGATTGAACAACTGATTCAGTCCACAATTTTACATGATTTTTTGCTACCAATTCTATTTCAAAAACGCCTTTACCTAGCTGAAATTTGTCCCCAATATCCACACTGCCGTTATCTACGCAACAAATACTAAAAAAAATATTAAATCTAATTCCGTTCCCAAGCTGCAAGCAAAAGTTTTTATTTAGCTGTTACTTCGCAATACAATATTACAGTTTTATTGAAAGTGCTGTTGATTGTGAGTGCGTTAATGGATGAGGTTGGTGTTACCTACTGGATGATAAAATAATTTTTATTATATGTAACGGCTGAGTGAGCGACAGCGTGTCGCGACGGTGGAAGCTAGTGCTGTCGAATGCAATTTGAAACACTGAGTGCTCTGTACGAATAAGCAAATGGAAATGTTTGATATGATTTACGAACAGTTTAACGGCAGTCATAAAATTGGTACATCACTTTTGTAATCGAATTGTACAGTACTTATTATCTGCCTTCAATAAAGTGATTTAACAATTGTTATTCGTAAATTGTATCTCAATTTCTACTTAGTAACTAGCTAATACCCGCGACTTCGTACGCGTGGATTCAGAATTTCTTTGCCAGAATTGAATATAGAAAGTTGTTGGTAACGAAGGATTGGTCCCAAACAACACCGAGTCGGCATAATATGACAGGAAAACTACTACTATATCATTCTACCGTCGAACCTCTCTCTTGAAGAGAATCAATTTCCAACATATTTCTGTCACCATTCAATAAGTTCTCAAAATGTCGTGACTACAACTGTTAATTATAACGGAACAAATGTCCTGTGGTTTTCTTACAGATTTTCTTGTCAAATTCCATTAATATCGGTATAGCTACTTAGTCATCAAAACGTAAAAAACACAGATACTTCCGCATTTATAGTATTATTACTGCAGATCACACGCACACTGACTGCGAACAATCCCTGACGGATCATTATATTAAAAAGTGCACACCTACAGCATTGCAAGACTACCTACGATTTGCCTCGCATTGAACCTCTAAATATATGACATCTACACTTTAACATTCAATCCGAATAACCGATGGCCCAGGCGTGACTCTTACGAACAATAACAATTATTAAAAATCTTTGCCTTCACGGAGATTTGAAACGGAGACCACGACCCAAACATTAGTAAGCAAGCGCTTTAACCACAGAGCTACCTGACCACTGCACGGAAAATCAGTACAGAGACCTCCACATCCAACGCGTCTGTCTATAGCCGTTCAGTAATTTTTCGAAATTATAACACAACATGTATTATCTATACAGATAATGTTTCAACCAAATGTAGACAGTATTTTTCTCCTTGCTTCAAAGGATAAGTGTACAAGCTTTCATAGAGATTGGATGAAAACTGTGGATTTGTATGAAGAACAAACAAACATACATACATACATCTTTATATATATAGATTACCAAACAATCGGTGAGATGGGTATTTTAAACATTAGTTTTGATACTCATATTTTGGTTAATGACAATTACATACAGGATAATTGCACGAGATATAAATTATTGAGAGTGTGAGATACATGACCTCACTGTCTGTAACCATATATATATATATATATAAAACTATAAAATTAATTTTGTGCCTTTAAGTTCAAAGGGCTAAGATCATCAAGCCAGGAGAGAAGTGGACTTTTCGACTTGCTAAATCTAGAGAGGGCTCCGATGATGGAGGAATGACTAAAAACTGATTTGAGTGGAAAGGTCCGTTGTTGTACTAAATGTACAAGCACGAGGGCATTAAGGGATACTATTATATAAGTAATTAGTTGTTGGTTAGCTGAAGAAAATAATGCTATATGTGTATTGAAATTATACCAAAAGCTAAATATTGACTGTAGGAATCGAATAACAGACGAATTGGTTTGAAGTTTATTGAATAAAAGCATAGTGTATGATCGGATTACTGATAATAGACAGTATAGTAAGAGTACTATTTTAAGGTGTTTACAGCGTTGGCAAAAAGTCTGGGATTGTTATTACGCCGAAAGCTAGATAAGTGATAAAGAGAGAAATATCATGAAGTGAAATAAATATAAAATAATTTGTATAACGCCTGCCACAATCATTAATACAAGCGCAAATAGTTTGGGAAATTGTGCTATAAGATTCAGTGCAGATACACACTTTTAGCCACATAACCATAGATAATGTGTATTGCAGTTCTACATTGAGTTAGTTTGTCGTAGAATGATACTGTGCATTTTCTAGGGAAGCTCAAACTGATTGCGTCACAAGTCGCCATCCCAGTTAAAGTCGGAGCTCTAAATACTTCTTGGAACCTACAAACCTGTTACGCTAAGGAAACACGATTGTAGAATCCATTAGGCAGTTGTGCTAACGCATTGCGGCTCGAGCAGCGCTTGTGTGTTGGGATCTTTGAACCGTTAATATAACCAAATAGTCGTATGTTGATGTTATTCTCGAATCATATCTTTTTGCCATGAAATTCAATGTTTTGCAAGCGGGAACACTGCAGATAGTCGTATGAAACTTGGTTTCTTCTTTAATCAGCTGTTGCTGAATGATCTCTGATGTTCGAAAGACATAAGTAAATTCAGTTACACTGATGATCCACATTAAAATTTTCAACTTGGTGGATGCTTAAATATACATCTTCCGTCAAGTCTTGGCTTAACAGTTCATATTATAAAATTACTTATTATTATTATTATATACTTGGGATGGCCGAAAAATAACGTCACAGCTACATTCACAACGTGACCGGAAAGTCACAGTGACAAAAAGTAACTGTGACAGAATCTGGACGTGACTGACTAACGTTCACGTGATAACATTTTAGGCGCAAACTGCGATCTGCGGAGAATCACGGTTTCAAGAGAAAGTAGCAGAAAGGAAGACGTTACTTGGTCACGGTCACGTCATAAGTGATATCGTTTGGTAGGATACTGTGAATTCTGAATTATAAAGTAGACTAAACTGTCAGTTTTGTACCAGTAATTAGCAGTTTTCCTCTCGTTTTTAACAAAAATAGTGGATCAACTTAGAAGAAAAATGGACTAAAGCCTTCTTGGTCCGTTTAAAGTTGACAAAAATGTTCAGCAACTGCTTACATACTCTGTTTCCTGTAAACTGGACAGGTAAACTGTTTTCAATTTAGGAACTACATAATAATTTTCACTGAATATTAGATGTGGCAAGGAATTATTAGACAATGTTTATCAGTGATGTTTACCTAATGTTTAAATGTGTTTTAGACAGATAAATGTTGATAGTTAGGTCTGGATGTAACATGAAATTAATAAATGGAAAAAAGAATTTCCTGCACATCTTGAATAGTTGTAATTTGGAGATTGGCATTGTGATAAACTTCTGAACACATTTTTTTTTTTTTTTTTTTTTTTTTTGCAGTGCTAATTTTTAAGGGATATAATGCGTGTACAATGATTACTTACACGAAGACATTTGGTTTTAGGACTATTGTACCCCCTTCTTTTTGCCTTGAGTCATTTCAAAATCTCTGTAAAAATATCAAATGGTATAGCAAATACCACATGGCAGAGAATATGAGGATGATGTAATGAAAAAAAAATCGTGATTATCAGTGCAGAAATTACGCTTTTTTTAAATATTTTAAGAGTAATTGTTTGGGAACCACTGTAGCTGAATTCTGAGATGAAAAATTATAACTGCTCTTGTTGTTAAACACTTTACACTACAGCTGTATTGTCAGAAAAAGTTATTATGTTTATCTCAGTTTGTAAAAAATTTGGGTAGTATTAAATTAAAACATTTACGATAAAAAAAAGGGTTTTTTCAGGGTAACTATAATTTATTTCGACGAGAGAAACGTTCGAATTGCACAGATTCCACAGATAAACAATAAAATCGTAGGCTGACAATATTTTGTTTTTATTCATGAAATGAAAATAAAAACATTTTGCACCCAGGAAGTATTAACTACTTATTGGTAAATGCAAATTTAAAATTTCACACCCAGTCGACTGAATGTACTCTAAAACTATTGCCTCTGCTCTAAACGTGATTTTTCGGTTCTGTTTCACTGTGACAGTGATTTTCTACGCGTTGCCACCTGGTGACAAGTATCAGCACTATTCCCCAGACGTGACAGTCACAGTTTAGCCTCATTTGCATATAAAACGTGACTGACTGTCGTTACTTTTCACTGTGCTCGTGATTTCGTACATATTGCCATCTGGTGAAAGGTACTGACACTATCGTTTCGACGTGACAGAGTCACAGTTATAAATCACTGTGACTTTTAAGTCACTGTGACAGATATCACAGTGACCGGAAAAAGTATATCCCATCCCTATTATGTACTATAATAATGTATCATATCTCGTATAACCTAATCCATATGATTTATTTAATTACTTTTTTAACATTTATTAATTTAACCATTAACCAACTAATACCGCATGCGAGAGAAAAAAGGAATTGTGTGGAATAACGTTTTTCGTAATTATTCTGTCTATAATTAAGGAAATTACCTCAGATTACTCGTGTTTTGTATCTCATGAGAATGGTAATCCTCCAACAGATATTTTTTAAATGAATGTGTGGAACAGAATAGCGAAGTTGTGCCAGATTTTGAGACGCTGTAGTAAACCGTTTTCCTAAAAAAAAAAAAAAAATTGTATGCAGTTGTTGAGTCAGCCATAAAATGGTAGTAAATCAGGTAAAAACTATTGGAGTGGATGAGAAAGTGATTTTCTGGGTAGAAGAATTTTTAGAAGGTATAAAACAGAAAGTTAGGGTAGGAAATGCAAAGAAGAGTCAGCTTATTAGATACAAAAATAAAAAAAACAAAAGGTTGATTATGAATATAAGGTGTGGAAAGAATTGCTTGTTGAAGACTTGAAATGTAAATATCTTGGCATTTTATTTGATAACAAGCTGAACTGGGCAGGACACATTAGACAGGTAGTAGGAAAAGGTTTCAAAACTCTGCACTTGTTGGAGAGAATGATGAGGGGATGTACGAGAGAAGTAAAGGAATTTCGTTACAAAACTTTGGTCAGACCATTGCTTGAATATGGTAGTGTAGTATGGTACCCACATTTTGAGTATCAAATACAGGAGTTCGAGGGGCTACAAAGAAGGACTGCTAGATTTGTTTCTGGAAATTATCGCAGAATGCAATCAGTAACAGATATGATAAAAGAGCTGGAATGGGATTCATTGCAAGACAGGAGGAGGGTGAAGAGGGTAATGGGAATGCACAAGGCGTATATTGTTGATGAGACATGGAAAGATATTGGTGTAAGAATTAAAAATAACGCATGGAACAGGCAAGATGACCATGATCTCAAGCTGGCACTCGATTTCAGGCACAAGGGTGTAGGAAGATTCTCTTTTTTAGGTAAGGGTGTCAGGGATTTGAATAAGTTAACAAAAGAAATTATGAATAATTTGCCAAAAAGGTTGAAAGAATTTAAAGAAAAAAATTGTAGAGGGCAAATGAAGGTGGGTGCAGGAAAGGGGGAGATGGGTAAGTAGGGAAATTACCATCGGAGCGTGCGCTCCATTGGAATTTAATTAAATATTGTTGTTATTATTATTATTTTGGCCCGGCTGTAAAGAATACATCTCAGAAGTTACGAAAATCTAACTATATTAATAAAAAAAAAGATTCTTGCGAGAATAACGGTATTTTCTTCTCCTCTGTATTGTTCTATTATTTAAATTATAACCGTATGGATGTAATAATACCTAGAACTAGGAGGGAGGAATATTTGAAACATACGTGTAACATCGAAAGCTACTCCACATTGTTAAGTTTGGTTTAATGATGTAGTTTTACCACCGTTATGTTTTCGTTGAGCGAAGTAAGCTTTCACGGTGAACGTGAATTTATTAAGTACGAGTTTTTTTTTTTTTTTTTTTTTTTTTTTTTTTTTTTTTATCAAGGCCACTATTCATCGTAATGAATATGAGATAAAACCTCGGACCGATCTTGGTGCGTGAGTGTTTAAGTATCGAGCCTGGTATTCAGGTGACTGCGTATTCGATCCCCGGTCCGGGCACACAAATTTCGGATTTCCATCGTTTCCAGAAATCACATCACTCAAATTTATGAATGGTTCCTGGAAAAAAAAAATCCTTGGGCCTGGTTTGCCGACAATACGAAAGGGGCTTTTGTGATAAATAAATTTGTGCAAACATTTCGACAGTTTACAGCAGACAGATGACAACATTAAGTGGGTGCGCAGACTTCCGCGGTTGTTGTCGATGTTATGTTGGTTGTCCGGGTTGAACCGCGTCAATTTAACGAAACCTAACGTTTCGGCCATCATTTTGTGGCCTTCTTCAGTGGACTGTCACGGCTGGAACTGCTACCGCCTATATGTAGCTCCCGAAGAACGCGCTAACCGTTTAGAGAGATGACAACATCCACTATGTTTCTTGGATTAGATGCTTCTTTGCTTCTCACCGGAAGGCCGGAAGAGCTGATGTCGAGTCCATGAGAGCGTTCATGTGGATGGAGATCTCGTTCCTGTATCTTGTTTTGTGCAAACGCCGTGGTCAGCATGATCGATGAGGAAGCAATAAATAGTTAGTAGGAATAACCATCATATAGTGGAACACCCTTCATATACTATTACTACACGATTCACTTAAAGTGGATGACGGAGGATGTGTTGCAGCTATCCTAAGGTTTAGTCGGTTATGTATGGAAAGGATATGAGGGATATGGCAGGAGGCGCCCATGGGCTAGCGTGAGGAACCATCCCGGCATTCTCCTGAGACGATTGAGAAAAAACCCAGATCAGGATAGCCGGACCAGTTTCTCGAGACCTCCTACTGTCGGATTCTGTTTTCTCACTCGATAAATCCTTCCTATTCCATTCCATAATCGCCCGTGAGTGGTTAACTATAGAAAAGCATTGGTTATGGTACTGATTTCCCTTATCTAATTTTCTGTTATTGCTGGATATAAATGTTGCTGCCCAATTAGTTTCTGATGAGAGCATGGACTACGGCGTTGCAGATCTTCTCAACACAATTCCTTCAACATCACTCATTCCTCCAACTATACATACGTTTTATGATTCGTGCTGTTCTCCATTGCCTCTATTAATCCTTTTAGATGAGACCGTACTAAGGATTGCGTCATTAATTATATATTTAGAGCTAAATGGTGTGAGATTTTTACTAATATGCGTGACTTTGCACTTTCTAGCTTTTAGTTCAACTGCCAGTCTTCGTACCAGAATACTATTTTCACAGCATCTTTTTGTAACAAAGCACAGCCGCCCTGGGTTTTTATTTTGCAAAAAAAATAGCATCATCGTCAAAAAGTCTTATATTCCCCTCCATTACGTCCCGCAAAATATCTCCTCTTGAAATGATGCAGTTTCTCGTGAATCTTTTTCTGAGTCAGGTTCGGCTCTTAAATTTTGAGCGACAGTCAGTGTTGGAGATAAGTGGAAGCCATTATAAAGCCGGCAAGGCAGTGCAGTTAGAACCCATTCTGACAGCATGCCACTTAGTTTTCAGCGGGAAGCGAAAATTTAGTTTGCAGGACCTAGCGGCCAGGTTTATATTAATGCGGTCGGTTCAGTCTGCTTGTCTGTCTCTACCGATTGTATTATTACTTCGTTTTGTTAGCACTGTCAGGCGGGGAGTACACGTAAGGTTTACCTGTACGGTAGGCCTGCGCAGGTTATCCGTAAAGGTATACCTGTCCTGTACAGACAGAGAACACATATACGGTACGGTAAACCGGAGGGATTCAGTTCAATCAACGAGATGGCGACCTGGGAAGAAGACGATGCGATCGCGTTGGTCTGTATATTAGTGGCGATTAAGTGTAATAAAAAGCAAAGGAAAAAAACGCAAAAACTGGTGTAAAAGATTGGCTTTTAAAGAGGAATGAATACACTCACACAAAATTACTACAAGAATTAAGTTAAGATCAAATCAGTTACAATACAAAAGAACAATACAATTATGAGAGCTGCTATTTACCCCCATTAAAGATTTACAGCTACCTTAAGATTTCCTGCAACTGGCCGGTAATACGAATGTCAAGTATTCTACGATAATATCGCTCCAAGCTCTTGGCAAAATAATTCTGGAGACATGTGAAGCCATGTATAAAGTGCTGTGAAATGAACGCTCGAACTGGTGTATCTTAATCTTCCCAAAAATCATATAACTTTGTTATGTACAAATTGTCTGTTGATGCTCCAAACTTATCTGATTTACCAAGTTTCTTGTTTGTTTTATGCACGTTTCTTCTCAATTTGTTATTGTTTTTGTCACTACCGACTTCTTTGTAACATCGGGTTCCAATTCCTTAATGCAATTTCTCTTCTCACTGTCGTGTTATTCTTTGCTTTTTCAACGCCACAGAGAAGGCCAAGCTTATATATTTCAATAAACTCTTCTATCACCTCATTATAACTACGTCCTGACATTTTGTGCACAAAATTCACAAGGCCTCGCAAAATAACATGAACTAGGTAAACGTAAACATTACAGACGCTTTGTGCAACAAAACTAAATTCGGAATTGTAGACGCCACGCATTCGCTCGGTGAGCAAAACTGCGCAGGTTGAATATTATATATATTTTATTTTTCTCCCGTTGCCTGTGCAGTTCGCTTCGCCTGCCGAGGCTGCCATACACGCTACGGTTTGTCTGTACGAATAAATCTCTCCGATAAACCGTTACGCGTATGCCTGACCAAAGATCGATAGGTACTTTAAGAGCGTCGTGGGTGAGCGGTTAACGCTCTGGCCTTGCATCATTCGGGAGGACGCCGGTTCGAATCTCCGTCCGGGCATCCAAATTTGGGTTTTCCATGGTTTCCCTAAATCACTCCAGGCGAATGCCGGGATGCTTCCTTCGAAAAGGCCATAGCCGAATTTCTTCCCGATCCTTGTCCCCACTCCCATCCCGCCTTTAATGACCTCGACGTCGACGTCGACGAGGCGTAAAGCCATAATTAAAAAAAAGATAGGTACTTTATGATCTATTGCAACTGGCCGGTCATAAGAATGTCCCCCTTTTTTTTTGTCGCCACAGACAGGGTTCAGATTTATGTTGTTTTTTTTTTTTTTTTTTTAAAAATTTTTTTTTTTTTTTTTTTTTTTTTTTTTTTTTAACTATTACTTAATCAAAAATACCGAATAAACTCGGAATACATAAACAATACAAACGCTTCGTGCAACAAAACTGAACAGAAAACTTTGCAGTATTGCATAAGCTACACACAGGCTATGCGGCTAAAATAATTGCGCAGATTGAAAGAATTGGTTTTTCATTCTTCTCCGGTTGCTTGTACAGGTCGCTAAGCTTCCACAGTTTTGCGTGCCGAGGCTCACATACGCCCTTAGGATTGTTAGGGTGGGTACACACTAGGTGAACGCATTCGATCGCATACGTTCACTCAGTTTGTACGTGAAAACGAAGGCGAATGAACGTTTTCGACCGCATTCGTTCGCCTGCGCTCGGTTTCACTCGGGAGGCGGTTCATCAAAATAAAATGCGGACCACATGTTTTCGGCTTAGTTATAGTGTGTACGTCAAGAAGAACGCTTTTGTTGTTTTTATCGAACATGAAGTGCTCTATCTCGGGTTCCTTAAAATTAACAGAATTATATAACCAACCCCATTCCTAATTATTACAAAAATAAAATAAGGAAACATCATGCCTGAAAGGAAATTAGTGATATTAAGAAATGTGACTCAAAAGACACGTATAAGAAATCTCAATTGTTATCCTTCAGGCGTGAACGTCCAAAAACAGGAAAATTCATTTTAAACAGACTCTGTAGCTGATGTGTTTAAATCGACATGGTTTGCTTTTAAAGACGTTATTTTTGCGAGATGAATTTGCACCAAGGGATAGAGAAAATACTGGCGATTTGAAATCTTCGGACCAATCCGCTGCAATAACGTTTCAAAGTCGGACGACTTCATTCTGCAAAAACTTTCAAAAAGTCCATATCCAATTTCAGCTGTAAGATCGTCTATCAAGTCTGTCCCTCCATAGTCCATACACATTTCTACTTTCGAACAAAGAAGTGATGAACCACCGTCAAAGTGATCTCCTATGTCTTCTTTTACATTACTCGCCTCCCTAATAAGTAATAATGTACGACACACTAGCATTGATTAAATCATCTTCTGCAATTTTTATGGTAGGTATAAAAATATTTTTGCCGCATAACCCGTGAACATGAAAGAATGAAAACAACGCATTCCTTCGTTGTAATGTGGACAACAAGTAAAGTAAATTCTTAACAAACGCCGCACAGATTCGACCGTATGCGTTTGCTTGCGTTCGCCTAGTGTGTACCCACCTTTACTTTGAGTGCTGCCGAATGTTGCCACCGCTGTTGTTGCTTTGGGCTATGTGCCTGGGCGCCCATCTGTTCTGCCCTGCCCTGCCCTGCCCTGCTCGCCTGCCAGTTGTTTACCTGCAGCTGGCCCGGTAGACAGTACGCAGCTGCCTTCGCCCTTCTTGTCGACCCCACTGTGCTCAGCTATTTGGCCGCCTCGCCTCTAAACATCTTTTGTGCCGAGAAGAGCGTTGCACTTGCGAGCATCAGCTCTCGGCGGTGTTGTTGAATCAGCTTTACCTTCGATTTATATTCATAGCATACTTTATTATCGAATCAGCATACGAGACCTTCGCAGACACAGCATTTTGTTAGACTGAAAAAGACTGCAAAATTCGATTTAAAAATGTCTTTGATAAACATAATCATTACCTTGCAGTTCTCAGTATTGATTTAAAATCATGATTTGTTGTATCTTCTTTTCTTTGTAAGCAAAACATTAAATTCAGTGTGATGGAATAAATCTTTTTTCGTATAAAAATAACCAAACTGGCATTCTGTCTTGAGTGTAATCCAAACTGCTTCAGTTTAATGTAGTAATGTTCTTCGTTTTTTTTGTTTTTTTTTAAGTGTTTGCATCCACAGTAGAATGCTATTAATTTTGTGAGACATTATTTTTCTTTTTTACCTTGAGGCCTCTCTCACATTTGAATTGCTATAGTCGGCGTCATGAAATTAGGCCTGCCAAGGTCACGTAGTCTCCACTGCCTCCCCTGCCCGCACCAACCCTCTGTCCCTTGGTTGGGCCGGCGACATTGCCACATTAGCTTTTGCCGGTCGTCCATGCGTATCTTTACACGCGGTCGCTTTATTTCCTTAGTTTAAGGCCTATTCGAGTAATGTTAATGGTGGTGATGTTCAGGAACATAATCATGCAATTAGTGTATTAACAGACAGAAGTAATATTCGCGAACCTGCAGGCCGCCTGGGCATTGGAAACCTAATTAAAATCATTGTAGCAGATATTTTAAAGTATTTTTAAGGAATATTACCAATAACTAATACGCAAAAATAAAAAAATAAAAAATACTTCGCTAAATTACAAACACTGACATGGAGGTATTTGTGGCAGTCATTTCTATGTATAATCGATCCCTTACATTTTATAAATTAATTTTCGTTTTGTCTTTGCTTTTGAAGATTTCTCGCGAAATTTGTCATGTATGGGCCATTGTGTACAATGACAATAATAATTCTTACAGAAGCTGAAAATATCTTTTCTGTGGAGGACAGGAAATATGTTTCTCAGTTGTAAACGAACCGACCGACCAGCCGGCACTGCGGCATGCGCTGCGCGCAATCATTCGCGCAAATATAAACTGTGAAACAATCCAAAAGGGGTCGTCTGAAGAGGCTTTGCCTGCTACCAGAATTAATTTCAGTATTTTCTTAGAAACTTTCTCGCTGGAAGTTTTTACGTAAACAAATAAAACGTAAGTTAGTCAGCGACAACATTTTACATTACACAGCCGAAACAACTAAGCGCTTCGTGTAACATTTTATTTTTTTTATTCACATGCCTTCCTATTTAATGAATAGAATGTATTCGGTATGAGTCTGTTAACTTTCAGGAAGGCGCATAATTTTTTTTGAGTTATTACTTATTATTTTTATTGCTTTTTCTGTCGGTTGAAGTGAAAAAGTATTTTGCTTTCTAATTTTCATGGAAACACATTACTATTTTTTTAAAAACAGTCACACAAATATTTGGAATTATAAAGAACATCACCTTGTCCCGCATGTTAAGTATTATGTTTTAGAAATTTTTTCGCACTCATTACTGAAAGTTGATTTTTTTGCTGATTTGCAACACTGTTCGGATACTCCGTGACCTTCACAGGACTAATTTCGTGACTGCCACTATAGCAACATTATCGTTACAGCTGCATTTTTCTTTCTTCCTTAATTTTTTTCTTCTTAAAAGTAGAGAAAGAGATAAGATACTAAACTGTTTCACTACACAGCCATGCCAAAATTACATTTTGCTTTAATCGTAGTTCCATAATGCATTTTTATTTAATTGCACACTGACACGCTATCTGCAGACCTTGCAGTTTATTTTCTCGGTGATAAAAATGGGACCACAGCATTTAATTACAGGCACCAATTTTACAATATTAAAAACACTAACACTGGCTACAGTTGTATTAATCACTCGATATTTTGTTTTCAGTAGATCTGATGCGTGATACAGAATCCAAGTTTAGAGACGTTGAAATTTTTCTTTCGAACTTTCCAACATTTTTGAAAAATCATAGGTAGAATTTGTTCCTATTTGAGGAATCTTTTTATTTGTCTGTATCTTAATGAGGTACTAAAGAAGGTACTGGATATTAGATCCCGTTATATTCACTGTTCGCTTTAAATAGCTTTTGTTTCAACCTAAAATCTTATTTTATGTGATAGATGATTTCCAGATAAGTGATTCATTCGCATGCTCTCAGAGTTGTTGTGCATCAAAACAGATCTTTGCTGAGTTTGAAAGTCAGAAGTAAACGAAATATTTGCTGTAAATGGAAAGAATACTGCTACAAAACGTTTTCCCATTTTTTTCTTAACAATTGTCTATTAACAGATTTTCTCCCTTTTTATTCAACCGTATTTTAACGATTGCATAAGGCTAAATTTGAAATGCGTTGTTATTTTTAAGAAAGTTTTTCGTTCAACCTGTTGTAGAAGTAAGTAATGAGGTGCGAATATGACTGGTCTTTAGTCTAAGAAGAAAGGGATTTATCGCTTCGTCGCGTGTTTTTGTTCTCGAAGATTCGTACATGCGCGTAGTGAACTGTCTTTTGTGATCTGTGATTAATGATGCCAGAGAGAATAGACAACTAAGTAACGATGGGACCATATCTCAGAGGCAGCGCAGAGGGAAAGTTGCTTTTGTGAATACGAATTTATGGGAAGAGTTGGATCGGAGTTGGTAGTTACATTGTAGTGTGACTACCTCATTGGTGTAAGGAATGTAAATTCGATGCGATAAGAGATAAGAGCACCTTCAAAGTTTTAGCCTAATGCAGAGAAGGGAACCGTTTTATTGAAATTGTTTGCGAAAATTAGTGGGGGATAATGAAGTTACGGAGATATTCGCTTCAGTTGCGAGAGTTGATTATTTTTTAAAACAATAAAAGTTCTTCTAAATTTTGTTTAAGGAAGGATTTCTTTGCTCCATAGTAACGTAAAAAAAGTTTTCTATTAATTTTAGAAGGCAACCAAAAAATTTATGCTCATATGTTAGGTCTTAGATGGTAGCACGTGTCAGCATTGGATGTATATTTCTTGCCAAAAACTATCGTTTACAATTAAATACTGATTTCTTGCACGTCTACAAGCATTGGTTAACAGATTCCATTCTGAAAATTAGACATGAGGTCAATTCATATTTAAAATGTTTATATAATTGCTTTAAGTGTATGAAAAATATTATGGTGCTTTTTCTTTATTCAATTTATCCGGTGAATATGCCCTTCAACAAAGAATTCTGGAGAAATTTTTAATGTACCCTATGGTTGATTTGAAGGGAGGAGATTTGTCACTATGACATTTGACAAAGGCTATCATGCTGGAAAGAACACAAAAATTGTCACAAAATGAAGAAGGGGGATTAACACAAGAGTGCATGGTAAGGAAATATAAATGATGGTTATATTCAAAGATGAAAGATAATACTGCCTCTAAATGAAGCTATGTGAAATTTTATATAAACCGTCCGACATATTTCCAATGGAATAGATAAAAAAACTTGGTACCATATGCGAACAAATACTACGAACATGTGCTTGGTACGTGAGTTTAGGGAAGGTACAATACATAAGCTGCTTACTGATAAACCTGAATTTTGCCTTTTAAGTTGTGGTATGAGTTGCGGTCTGTTTGTAGCGAGAAAATGTTTGTATGGTAAGCTGAACTGACCTTTAAACTATTTACAGATTCCCTTTTAGGCAGTTGGTACAGTGGATCCGCCTCCACATATTTGCGCTCTCGTGGGTTGTCCCTGATTTCTATCACGTTAGTTTCACCAGTTTGGTTTGTTACCGATCACTTCGACTGAATACTTACAGTGAACCATTTTCTCTTATCCTAAACTTTACATTTTGGTTCAGCATACCGATTAAAACCTCATTTCTCTGCAGTTTTACTATAGCGTTTCTCCACACTTTTTCTCTTCAGCTGGTCCCTGAATTAACAAATCAAGCAGTCCGACGCCTCTTGGAACGTAGACAGTCATTCTATTTCTTCCTGCAAAAATTATTGTTATATTCAGAACATGGTTTTATATAACATTCAAGACTGAGTTAAAAGGATTGTAACGCCAATGCCAACTTTTCTCTTCAAAATGTTTCAACGTTGTTCAAGTCGCTTACGATCATTCATCGACATTCACAAGAGACACAACAAAATGGTCGTAATTTTTTTCACAATCCATTCTTCGAGAATATGTTAGTTTTTAAAAAAAATATGACTTATTTATTATGCTTCATTCCATTGTAACCAAACATTGTGTTAGGTTTCTCCAATTGCTCATAACTTTTAAGCTGTAGTCCTTGCAAACGTCTAGCGTAATTCAGTAATCAAGTTTACCTTAAAAGAAAAGGACAATTATGACTACGACGAAATAAATTTTTCCTGTTTGTAGCGAATATGATAGATCCTTTATTATTTCACCACATACATTTTCCTTCTTTATTCATAGTTTCCCGTAATCACGCCAGGAGGCCCATGGCCGAATTCCTTCCCTTCTTCTTCCACAATCCAATAAATAATAAATCAATTATGTTCCTATTTGTAACATACGAATTCTATTTTCTATGACCATTAATTACTTCAAATTTTTCTTTGTTATCATTTTCATGTCCCGATAATCTTTAATTTTGGAATGATGTGGAGTTAATGGAGTTGATATCTGCAGTATACTAGCAGAGGTAATATATATATATACATGAGTGAGATTTTTCAATCGAAGTCTTATATTGTTGTGTAAGTGAGCACGAGCCTTATCTTCTGGCCTCGCATTCGGGAGGACGGCGGTTCGAATCCCCGTCCGGGCATCCAGATTTGGGTTTTCCATGGTTTCCCCAAATCACTCCAGGCAAATGCCGGGATGCTTCCTTCAAAAAGGCCATGGCCGAATTCCTTCCCATTCCTTGCCCCCATCCTTGCCCTCCATCCTTGCCCCCCATCCTTTCCCGTCTCTAAAGACCTCGATGTTAAAAAGAGACGTAAAGCAGTTAAAAAAAAAAAAAAAAACGAGCCTTATCGACGAAGAAGAAAATAATCCATTGATCAACGCTATTAAAACGCAGTAGGAGACGGGCAAAAACAATTACAATACTAACATAACTTTTTTCTTTTTTGCTTATAGCTTTACACCTTACAGACGTCGAGGTCATAAGAGGAGGGAAAGGATTATGGGGTTAGGAACATGTGAAGTACAAAACCTCACTAAACATGTAATTTATTATTAAAGCATATTTTTGTCATTAAATAATTAAGGTCAGATATAGTAACTTTGGCATTAAAGTTTTTCGAGATCAGAGAAAGTCAAACCAGACCGAAGGAAGTGATTACTAAAAAAGTTGTTGAAAAGAAGATGGCTTGAGAAGCTGAAAAATTTATAAGATGATCCAATCCTGGCGGGATTGATATATAATTATAAATTGGATTTTAAAGAAAATAAGCGCGAGGGCTAGGAAGGGTGAACAATATAAATGAATTGCAATGTTTATGTTTTTAATAGAATAATATATTTTAAAAGGAATACTAAGATAAAAAAATGATAATTGTTTTATTTTTCTGAAAGCTAATAAACCATGTGTGTTGATCTTAGAGAAGTAATTTTACTTTAGTTAAAAGAAAATATATTTTCAGCATTATTAAACCTGGTATTGGGTATAGAGGTAGATAAAAATCCACAAGTAAAATTGGAAAGTACAATTAATTATTTTTGTAATAAATAAGAAAGGAATTGAACCCTCACAAATAGTAAGGAATTCGGCATGGCCTCTAAAGGAACCATTCCGGCATTCTTCTGGAATGAGTTCAGAAAACCATGGAAAACCCAAATCTGGATGGCTGGACGGTGATTTGAACTCGCGTCCTCTCGAATGTGAGATTAGAGCGTTACCGCTCACCCACGAACAGTTAACCGTCAGTCTGATTGGTGGCGGTAATGAGCCTTTTTACATCATTGTTCGAAATGGATGCTCAATGTTGGGTGCTTATTTTACTGCAGACATGCATTTTTTTCCTGGTTACAGTTTTTATTGACGCTGTTACCAAGAATGTGAGCTAGATGAACGCCAGAATAGTTAATCATTTAAATTTAAGAAACATTGGGTTTCACATGCAAAACACCTTAACAGATGTTGGTACAACGCATATGCGATTCGTGAAGAAATTGCAATATTTATTTCCTCGCCTACCTTTGGATAAAAACGTATTTCATATCGTTGTGACTGACAGATTACTATCCATAAAATTGCAGTGAGATTACGCCAGAATGTTCCGTGGTTCGGATTCCACATTATACTATAGGTCCAGCAAAGACAGAGGTGGAATGAGAGGCAATTCGGAACACTGTTACCACATGATTTTATTTTTTCAACCAGTATTGCACTCTGCCTGCTTTATCTCCGTCCCCTACGCGCTCGCCTGCATAAATTTGATTTTGATATCAGTTGGACTGAGGGATCGCTCCTGCCGCCGAGCTTCGAAGAGAAATCCCCAACTCTATCGTGATTTGAATCGCTTCTGCTGTTTGAGCTACGCCTCACAATTGCACGTTCTGCAATAAATTCGCGAAGTCATACGACTTGTTGGAGTTTGAAGTCGTCGTGCGTTACCCCTCTACAATGACAATTTATTTCAACCACGAAGCGTTCTAGCTCACACCAACAAGGCCAAGCAGAGCTTTACAAGATGTGAAAATCAAGTTAATATCCGTAATTTTATTTTGCTCGGTCGCGTTTTGAACCAAGGACAGCAAATTTTTAAAACGGATTCTTCAACCACTAAACTTCAAAGCAGTAAGGGACCATCCATAATTTACATCACATGAATTTGATGATTTTTGAAGCCCTCCCCTGCTCCTGGCCACAGGTGGTGTCTCTGGTGTGACTTCATATATTTTACAATTTTAACTTTAGAAATTATTAAATTAAAACAGTACTTACAAAATTATTTACATTTATGTATTTAATATATTTTATCATAAAATCAACAGTAAATCGGACATTTCAGAAAATTAAAAAAACGTTACAAATCAAATGGACGATACAAAATTTAATCTTCTTGTGCCGATGGTTTTTGAACCCATTCCATTATATTATTTATGACATGCACAGCAGTCACTTCGTTCACGATTTGAATAATGTTAGGAACATTCGATGTGTTAACATCTTCTTCATCAAACCATATGGCGTCATGATCGTTTATCTAACAAAGAATTTACGTCTAGTTGCAATTATTTGAGGATAAATCTTCGTGATGTGCAAAAACTCTTGTTGCCTCATGTGTGATTGAGTGTGTTAGTTAGTGGTTTAGTATGATGAAAGATATAAACCACACGTGCCACACGATCGTTGAAATAAGTATGCTTAAGTCGTATTTTGTCAAAGCCTTGAAGAAGGTATTGGCCTTTCGGCATATATCAAAGTCGGCAGACGTGCGACACGACAGGTACAGCGAGCGTGAACTCGCGCGGCCGCCACATGCCAAAAAGTAAAACGAATTGTGTATGTTATTGTACATCACAAAGCTTATTAATCGTCACCCCCCCCCTTTTCAGCCCCTCCACCCCATCTATGTCACACTTTGTTGACCCCTCCCCCCTTAACGTATGACGTAATTTATGGATGGCCTCTGACCTTGGCTGATATGCAATTGGCGTTTGGGTTATTGACTCGCCAAGCCCATTAAAAAGGGGGAGGGGACACCTTAACGCCGCAGGCCATATTGTCGAGTGATTTTTAGATATCAGATAGTTAGTTAGTCACCGAATTATCATTCTATTATAAGTCGTCTCGAGCATTAGACAACAAACTTAAGCGGTGTTGCAATCTACAGTGACTATTACATTTTACTGAGCGTGGTGGGTGAGCGGTTCGAATTCGGGAGGACGGTGGTTCGAATCTCCGTCTGGGTATTCAGATTTGGGTTTTCTATGGTTTCCCCAAATCACTCCAGACGAATGCCGGGATGCTTCCTACAAAAGGCCATGGCCGAATTCCTTTCTGTTCCTTGTCCCCAGTCCCATACTGCCTCTAATGACCTCGACGTTGACGAGGCGTAAAGCCACAAGTAAAATATATATATATATATATATATATATATATATATATATATATATATATATATATATATATATATATATTACATTTTCTCTGGAAGAAGTAATGATAACAGAGCGTCTGGAATTATTGGTCGTGAGATCCCAAAGGGTAGTTCGGCCGACGCGACGGTTTGGCAGACTTTCGATTTACGGCATGCGCCTCTATCATGGTCAAATAAACTAGCCCGGTAATATTACCGGGTATAGGAGACTTACAGTGTAACGTGGAATCCGAACCACGGAAGCGTTCTAGCATACACCACATTATACAGCTAGCTGTGCCAGAGTTGAAGGTCGGGTTAGGGGCCTTTCAAAATCTCCACCGAGAGAGGGACTCAAACCGGGGATCTTTCGGTCTCCAATCAAACGCTTTAACCACTAAGTCACGCAATCGTTCTGAATGAACAGTGTCTACATAGTTCGGCACACAGCTGCTCCCTTCGTGGATGCAGCATACGCCATTTCCTCTTCTTTACGACGCAGTAAAGATCCCTCTATTCTTCCTTGAAATTGTCGCTTCTCCTTGTGTATCTGCCTTCAATGGATTTGTGAAAACGTGTTCGTAGGCCGCAGGAAACAACTTGTGGAATGCTATCTAACTTCGCCGAAAGCTTTTAAATAGAACTCGAAGGCGTGATATGAAGGTCGTTAAGAACATTTCATATCTTACTGTATATTTGCGTAGACAACAAATTCAAAACGTTATGAAGATGAGACCGAGCGTGGTGGGTGAGGGGTAACGATCTGAGCTCCCATTCGGGAGAACGCAGGTTCGAATCCCCGTCCGGTCATCCAGATTTGCGTTTTCCATGGTTTGCCAAAATCAATACAAAGCAAAGATAGGTCCTTGGCCGAATTCCTTCCTTTCCCGCCTCTAATGACCTCTGCGTCGTCTAGGTGTAAAGCAAAAAAAAAGGTGAGAAGGAAATTCACACGTTACCAAGTAGCTGATTCGGAAACAGCGGCCGCTCACTTAAACTATTAAACTTAAAACAGGACTCGTACATGATAATAAGTACCAAATTTATCTTCTTCAGTTCAGTTGGATCCAAACTAAGATTCATTCTCCTCTAAACACAAGAGAGTGTATACAAAAGTTTATTATTCCTTTATTCACACACCATTCCCAAAAATATGTTGGTATTTCAAATCTTGTACCACTTATGGTTACTACATTAAGGAAACGTTTAAAGAGCAATTAACTGGAATAGAGCATATGTGTAACTATTATTGTATCATGACATTATCATATTTATTATATTTTCCCATTACTGCTGAGA
This sequence comes from Vandiemenella viatica, assembly GCA_031002005.1. Classification (NCBI taxonomy): domain Eukaryota; kingdom Metazoa; phylum Arthropoda; class Insecta; order Orthoptera; family Morabidae; genus Vandiemenella; species Vandiemenella viatica. Next base: position 90,657,497 of record JARYHS010009186.1, read on the forward strand.
TCGTTGCGTGTTACCGTGAACTGCGATAAATTGAGCGCCCTTATTTAAAATATGTGGATGAAAAAATTAAATTAGTTACATACTAAATGTAACCATTACGAAAAACGATTTCACATTTTTCGTATTGGTAAACACTGATTAAGCCGCAAAATTAGTAAAATACAAAAATTTTCTATTAAAGCGCATCCGTTTAGAATACAAAACCTCTCAGTCATGTGGGACCATTTAAAACATGTATGAACTCCGGTACAATGTATTTCAAAATTTGATCTGTTTATAGTAACAAGATATGCAGTTTTTAAACATACAAACATATCACATTGGCCAGTCCAGCAGATTCCCTCACATCTTCTATTAAGTCCGCGTTAGCCTTCCGAAGGCATTAAAAAGAGGCTTTAAGGCTGGTGAAGCTTTTTGTGGAATGGTATAGCTTCATAGTATTTATTTGAGTTGATGAATTCACTCGCTGTCATTATTTTCTAAAAAAAAGATTCACAAAACACGAGATTAAAACTGGTTTTATACGCACTGCCCACCGTTCTTTTAACGGTTAAAACGCTATATTCGGGAATTTGTTTGCGCGCCGGCGAAATGCTTTATTCATTGCGTTATCTCCTAATCCTCTGCCTGAACTACCCATGTTTTCATTAAGGAATGATTTCTCTATGCTCATAAATATCCACAAAGACGTAGCTCCAAATGCAAAAAAATAAAGGTAACCAAATTCAATGGCTCCCTATAAGGGAAACCTTTAGAGAGATATAAATCTCATGCTGCGCGATATTGTCCCTTCCAGGCGAAATTAAAGGGGAAGGGTTGGCTGTTAATACTCAGTGCCGACTAATTCCTGTTGCTTCTAATGAAATGTTGGTTCGAAATATTTAGATCTTCACCTGTACTCTGCATTTTACAAAACTGTGGATCCCACAACGTTTCTTCCTTCCTTTTTTTTTTTGCCGAAACTAATCTGTTGTTTGGACACTCCAATCCTTTAAGGCACGAGGGAAGAAACAATACACGAAGTTGTAAGCTTACTAATTAAATTGATTGAATTGAATGTCCATGGTTGCATGTAAGCTTGCTAATTGATTGTTGAATGCAAGTAGTCCTATCACGGACATAAGGCATGTAAGCTTCTTAATTAAACATGAATAGTCCTATTCACAAAGCCACATAAGCTTGTTACTTGATTAATTAATGATTCCTGTTTTGTACTTAAACAACGGGTAGATATTAGCTTATGTCGCTACTGTTCATATTCACTATTCATGCAAAATGTTCACTTAATGAATACTCGTACTATACAGGTACACGAAGCTATGTGATGCACTTAATTACCTATCCGCCCTAACAATGTTCTGTATGTCAGCTTGCACTATGGAATCCGTGTTAATGATCTCTCTTTGAACTAATGGTGGCTAAGTCAGAGATCCGGCTGCACAATTTCTACGTCCATCTGTTTTTTTAATTGAAATACAATTTTTATGTTTATTACTAAAAGCTGAATACGATTCTAACTGGTTGCCTGTCAAAATATGGTCGCAAGTACTTTCCATTAAAATTTAAAAAAAAAAAAAATAATATCACAAAAATTTCCTTCACTTGTTTCTTTCTTTCTTTTTTTTTAAGTTATTATTAATTTCAAAGAGCGATGTACAATCTGAAAAGTGTACTGAAATTGATGGCACTTAGAAATAAACCCATAGTGTGCATGTTCGTTGTCTTTAAAAAAAGCATATGACTCCATAGACAGGCAATCCTTATTTACTATCCTTAAACAATTAAGTTCTGTATATTTGACAAACAGGTATATCCCAGATGGGCAGGTTGTGTGTGCTGGGGCAGAAATTCACTACGGCTCTTCTGATTTACTCATCAATAGCCCGATTCAAAGCCGAAATAATTGCCACAAAGATCGCTTACATCTTGGATGTTGAGTATTATACTATTTCATAAATTGTGTGATTCCAAAGCAAATGCAGTAGCTGTATAAAACTTACCATCTCCCCTATGACCTGGCCACTTAAAGCCTAAGTTAATCTAAAGATGGGGTGAAAGTGTCGTCAGATGTTTGATAAGTATGTAAGAAGTGTTCTAAGTGATATGTGTCTATTTGAATAAGTTTGTAAATTTGGGACCTGCCTAAAACCGAACTCAGGGCGGTTAGTATGCTAGGACCCGAGTTTCAACATGGGCCCGTTGTAAATTCCCGTTCAGTATTGTGGTGCCTCAAACGTACACAGCCCCATTGACCGGTAGCAGGAAACTGAGAAACGCTGTGACAATATCATGATATATCAAGCGGTGTCCACACTGGGGCAATATAGTGCAACTGCAACACGTCACTTCCTAACAATTTTTGATTTGTTACACTCAGTTGCACTTTGTCTATTACGTTGTGATACAACGAAAGATGCTGCATGTAGCATCAATCCGTTTTTAGTTGCAGAGATCTAAAGAAAATATGCAACATAGTGAAATATTTGTCGTCATTGCTTTTAATATGGACATATTGAAGCTTAGAGTTACTTTTCTTGGATTTGCGCCACGTCGACGTCGTGATCATTAGAGGCGGGAAAGGATGGAGGCAAGAAACTGGAAGGAATACGGTCATGGTCTTTTGAAGGAAGTATCCTGGTATTCACCCGAAGTGATTTGCAGAAAACATGGAAAATCTAAATCTGGATGCCCGGACGGAGATTCGAACCCACGCCCTCCCGAATGCGAGGCCAGAGCGTTATCCACTCACCCACCACGCACACAGATAGTCGCTAGCGTGGCGTTTAAGTGGCATGCAGGGAATCGCATAAATTTAAGCCACAATTTTAGAAAGTATCCATGTATTTTAATAGAACTTATAAATGCAGGATGAATGAAAATGCTGCGCGGAGTGCCGTTTGTGCAACTGTCCGGAGACCATATCAGGGGGATGCTAAAAAATATACAAAACCTGGTAGCCCAGTTTTACATCTAATCGTTCTTGTGCAGATATTGATCGGTCTAATGGTTCAGTGGCTAAGCCGTCTGACTTGAGATTGAAAGGTCTCCGGTTTGAATAGCAATCTCGGCTGGAAGGCCCTTAACCCGCTGTGTAATGCGAAAGTACGCCAGAATTCTTCCGTGGTTCGGATTTCACGTTAAGCCATATACTCGGTAGAATTACGAGGGATAGGTCAGTTAGCAACGAAATGAGGCGCATTGTGCCATTAATCGAGGACTTGGCGGTCGAACAGTCTTTCGCGATCTCCCGTCCAACAATGCTATACGATGATTTTATTTTATTTATGCAGATATTGTTTTAAAAGTTGTAAAATATAATGTAGGCCTTTTGGTTGCTCGGAAGACTGGAATCGGAGTGTAATGGAAGATGTCAGTTGTAATTTTGTACGTTATTGTACATTGTGTTTTGATTTTTAGACGGCATGCAGCAAAACTGTTGTAATTATAATCGTAAAATGTAAATAAAAAACTGGATTTATGGATTGGCTGTTTGGGCAGGGAACCTGAAGCCAGTAAAATAATAATAAAAAATAACGGTTGCTCGGTTGAATAACTCCCGCTTCCGTTATTTGACAGTTAAATTTTGTGCTATATCGTAGAAGCAAAATTACAAACTCTCAGCGCTTGCCTGTTTGCACAACAATATCGATAACAGCTTTTGACGACAAATAAAATAAATGAAAATGCCCTCTAAATTTTTCGTTAGTTATTAAATAACTCTGCGTGTTTTGTAATTAATAGTATCATTGCTCCAACGTAATTGGTAATTCTGAACACTTTCAGCATTTAACAATAAAAGAGTGTCTTTTTATTTTGTTTCGCATTGTTATTTAGTTACTTGTAGCCACAGACTTTTGGAGACCTTGATCTCTGACGTAATGGAAACTACTGTCTACACGTTTTAGGTTGTCTTAAGGCCACTTCTGTTAAGAAAGGTCCCAGAGGTGTGGATACACGCTCTTCCAGTTTTCTTTTCGCGACTTATTTGGGTTAATGTCTGACGACTTTCGCGGAGATTTATGTCTGTCGTAAAGCCATTATATGTCCGTATAGAGAAAATTAGACGAACATTTATGACACTATGTTACCGCGCGAGAACATATTTCCTATTCGAATGAAAAATGATACCGAGCTGTCTAAAGAAGCTTACAGCTTGTATCACCTTATTCGTTCCATATTACCACGAGGTGTAGACAGGACATTGCATTAAATGCAGTAAGCTCATACTCTGCAGGCAAAATCGTTTTGCAGACTGTCTCTGACTGAAATGTCAAAGGAAGTGTACGAGCGATAAGGCACACACCGGGAAAATTCGTCCCGGATTCGAGGTCCGGTGCTCTGTTAACAGGTCCTAAAACCACACGAAATTACTTTGTGATCATATTGTATTTTGTTGCCAATAAATTAAAGCTATGTAACAGTCTTTGTGTATTATCTTCATCTCTGCCACAAAAATTGAGTCATAAATAAACGCTATCCGCATTTATCTGCTAAGCTTTTATTTTGTTTTTATTCGTAATAAAGATTGAAATCTCAGAAACCCTGTCACAAAATTATTGTATTGGAAATATACTAAGTATGTAATTATAAATGTTGTAGAAGTTTGCAGTGTGTGTTACTGACAGCACTGTAACTTGAATGCGTACTACATATCAGGAGATAATGTAATACGATAATTTTTTCTCCTGCTCTTCAGAAGATCTAAGCCGCTTAGCCGCTTAGCCGCACGCCGATACAGAAAGGGCAGGACAGAGAGTACGGTCGGGTGAACTTAACCGCATTATTGCTGGAGAGGAATATTTCGATCCATTGAGTATTTTCTTGTTGCGCATGACGATGTTAAAGCGTTCTTGCTACGTAATGTGAGAAATTCGAGGACCGAGAGTTACCGCTTACCCACTCCGCTAGGTGTGATTAAATTATTAGCAACCATTTCTACCTATCGTGGGGGATTAGCGGTAATCCTCTGACCTCAGTATTCTGCAGAAGGCGGATTCAAATTTTCGTCCAGCCATCCAGGTTTTGACTGTCCCTGGTTTTCCGAAATCACTCCAGGCGAATCCTGGGATTGTTCCTTCAAAAGCCATGGTCCATTTCTATCCTGTTTCTTCCTCCCCATCCTCTCCTGGCTCCTAATGACCTTGACATCGACGAACCGTAAAGCCCGAAGCCAATAAAAAAAACTATTTTATCTTAGTTGCAGTTTATTCCAGCATAATCCAGAAATCTGTTCAATGCAAATTTTGTCTTGGTGCTCAAATTCTCCAGATTTTACTTCCGTCAGATATATTATATTGTAAGAAGGAGTTAACAAGCAACTGTTCGGTCACACATGCAACCATCGAATAGTAGTACAATATGCATCGAAGCCACCTGTTCAATTTTTTTATGCACACAACGAGAATGTAGCTCATAGTGGCATAGATGAAAAAGATTAAATCGATTGTCTTTGCAACTGCAAGAAGTTAAATCTGTGATATAGGTTTCACTGAAATTGAGAATGTTTTCTATCTTTATATTTTTCCAAGAGTAGGGGTAAACAATCTTGGAAAGATATTATTTGAAATGGAAGTGCTTGTGCGCCGAAATTTATTAGTGGTTGGTGTAGCAGATTATTAGGTTTCGCTCCAGTTGCTGCTCGTATTTTCTCCCTGTCTCTGTTTCTTTCGTTCCAAGCGCAGTTCCTAACCGTGCTGTTGCAGGACGGAAGTGGGGTGGAAGGCTGGGATGTAATTGATTGGCTTCTCCGGAGCGCCGGGTTGCAGATACAGCGAGGGGCGCGGACGAACCACTCTGATTGATGGCAAATCGGCCTCATCGCTCGCTATTCATTAGGGCCAGTCTGACAGCGGGGAAAAAAATGAGCAGCTTAAAAGTGTGACGCATCCGTTATAACTCACTTCGGAGACCGGTCAGCTGTACGCTCTTGCTACAAAAACAAAACAAACAAAATTGTGACTTTATTGGCCGGGACAAGTGACTGAGTTCCAATTTACAGCGCGGTATGCCTAACCCAGCTAAACTGCTGGATAAACGCAGCCTGTTATAAAGGTTGTCCAGCGTTAAAACCTGCCAAGAACAGTAGCAAACAGAGAGATGCAGCCCAAGCACAGGCACGCCGAGTACAATGAAACTGCCCCACCTCAGCAACAAATAACTACTAAACGTCGAATACTTGCGTCCAGTTCACAGCGACGAAATCAATCAGACCGTCTTGCAGCTTCCCAGCCACTACATCGCATTTAAGACAGCAAAAATAAGGGCTACACAACTCCTCGCCAAATTCAGGGAGCACCACCCTTCAGCAGATGGCGCATCAACAAGAACCCAAATCATGGCTGCCGCTGGTGCCAGCAAGAGTTCTTTCCAAGTACTTAGGGGCCCAGTTTACTACAGTCATAGAACTACTGACAAAACTCACTACAACTCTCATCACCCAGTCATAAGAGCCTTTCTGCAAAGACGTTGACGACCTTCTGATACTAATAACTACCAAACAAAGGAAAGCAATAGAGCTTAGCAAAAATCAACAACCGGACCCGGCAGATCCTTAAATAACAAACCAAGCAATGACAACCACATGTGATATTGAAGGAGAAGCATAACCCGCGCAAGAACTTCCCCATACTGTGGGACTAACGCTTTCCCATATGAATACTGCCATGGAAAGGGAACCTACACTGTTTATTGGAATCCTAATCACGAAGTGGTCTAGCGTACTTCACATGAATAAAAGGAAAATTTTTCCAGAGGTGAAGGTCTGTTTTAAAGCCCGTAAAAATATTTCGGCCGAGCCTCTACTTCGAACCAGGTAGGTAATAGCGTTTTTAAATAGAAATAGTAAAAAAAAACAAAAACTTAGAACTTTGGTCGCTGCTCACGTTTTTATTTTTGCAGCAAAAAAAATTCTTTTCCTCTACTTGCAAGTTCTAAACATCTATACACAATACGCTGGAATAGAAATATGAAATTCCCTTAAAATGTAATCTTACAGAATTTTAAAATCGATATCCAACTTTGGTCCATATGGTACCTAACATGAGAAAATTTGAAGTCTCAGGTTTATTTCTTTCACGAATTAGTGGTGTATGATTGACGTACAGGCAGCGGAGATACAGCAATAGGATTCAGTTTCTCTTTGGTTTCCGCAACCCTAAGAAAGAGTAATGTTACTAACTTATGGGTTTCTCCATACAACTGCACAGATGCCTGCTCTTTCCTAAAAGGTTTGCCAATATTATGAAAAATAATTTAAGAAATCGAAGAGCATTTAAAAAGATAATGTGTCAGTGTTTCATTATGTCACGCATTGCACATCTTTCGTGGCTTAGCCTAACCAGTAAACTCTGCCGGAAGAAGGATAATTAAAACTCAACATGAAATTCGAACCACCATACGATCTAGCTTCCTTCTCATAGGCAAAGCAAATTAGTGCCTTACGTCAAATAAAACTGGAGAATTACTTCTCAAAATAAAACGAACGAAACTTTAAACTTTTTTGTTTTGGATGAAGCATTATCCAACAAAATTAATAAATTTCCTGCCAGTAAACTACAATGCAAAGTATCCATTAAAGTTACAATATTACCGGGGAAACAAGATGATGAGAACAAGTAATGTATAGAACTATTACAGAAAAAATCTAGAAAAGTTTTTAACTAAAAGTTTCCAAATTGAGGAAGAAAACTAAAATCGTAAGTGCAGTCATTCGTGAGTAGCTTCAGCACTTCATTATTATTCGTTTTGAATAACGAAACGTAAAGCAGAAGTGAAATATCTTCGTTTTATACTAATATAGCTCACTCGGGACACAATCTTATATGGAAAAGTTAAAAGTGACCATTAAGGCTAAAAAAATGTTGCGCTAACTTGCTGCACATGTGGGAATTTAGTTTGGTTCTCCCGCCGCTAGATTTATCAGTGAGATGTTCCCGGATGACAGGCGGTTTTTTCCTTTCTTCCGCGTGTATACGTTCTAAATGACTGTATTGTTTGCGTGTTTTTGGTATGAAGGTGAAGAAGGGGACGTTGGAGCTTCTGACCTCAGTGCTAGTCTACTGTTATCATGGAGACCTCGAATTACGTTCCTATTGCACCAACAAAATAATAACAATAATAATAATAAAAAGTGCATCGATGTCATTTGTCGCACAAACTGCTGACTAGGAATTGTATTCCTCTATCTTTTCTTTTCTGCGGACAAGTACCAATTCATAAAAATTTCTGTCACCAGCTAACGTTTGATATCACGATTTTGCCACGCTTAGTATTGGACTTTTGAATTCACAGAACAAGACTGTATGGAAGGTATTACTCCTATTTCGTAATGCATGTCATAGAAAGGGTTGGATGCGAAGCAGGTGTGTTTGCCTAGTGATTTGTAGCTAGCTGAAAGTAGGTCGGTCTGTGTTTAACGACTGAGCTGTGTCGGAACAACTTGAAAGATACATGGTATACATATAGTACTGTTGCAATGAGAGCAATATATCGTGCAGTTCCTGTTACGAATGTTATACCTCCAATCTTCGCTTTTATATAAGGTTCAACGCCGCCAAGAAGAAATAAACATTTCAAAAGACATACTCATGACTCTGCTTTCTAGTAATCAGAAAACATTCGTTCCGACAATAACTACCCTTTCCCTATATAAGCAACTATTGGCTAGTTATTTTTGATATTATATTTCACTAAGATTATTTGCAATAGCGTCAGTATTAATTTATTGGACACACACTGAATAATTTGCAACCAGATTACTTTCACGTGTCACTTATTAAGATCTGTTATTTTTATGAAAGTATATTTACTAATTGTAACTCCTACATTATTGTCGGAGTGGCACTCTCAGCTTGTAATAGTTATACTGAAGGGATTCGCTATGTATAAACGGGTTTCGAAGGTTGAACTAAATTGGCTGGCCTGTTTTTCCTGCGAGGAATGCTTTTACTGGCCATTTCTTTCTGTTTCAAAGTTCCACAGTGTAAGCTTGAAAGCAAGTTCGTTCAATGGATAGGAGATAACGAAGGGAAGTAGCGAATCTGAAATATGTCACGACTCAAACGCTAACATTGCCATCAGTTCTCTTGCTTTTCGCCGAATCTGTGGCTTCGAACTATTAGTACTAAAGACGATTGATACTAAACTGTGGCAATTCATTTAAATAACATCGTCACTTAAGCTATTATTTATTAATATCAACGCGGCACACGCGCTGGTGTTAATTTCCCTAAACACCTACATACTTAGTTTCATATTTTTTACTTTTATTTATATCCCATCAGTAAAAATAATAATAATAATAATAAGTGCATTGATAGTGTCACATATCCTCACTCGATAGAAGTTTGGCATTTAATCCAATATTTGTTACACAAACTGCTGACTAGGAATTGTATTTCTCTATAATAAGTGCTTTGATAGTGTCACATATCCTCACTCGATAGAAGTTTGGCATTTAATCCAATATTTGTTACACAAACTGCTGACTAGGAATTGTATTTCTCTATCTGTTATTTTCTGCTGGACAAGTCCAATTCATAAACATTTCTGTCACCACTGGGCCTTTGGAAAAACTTAGTATTTTAGTAAACTGTTCATCATATCTATCGGTAAATTATTCCTGTCGCTCTCCCGATTACCCACAAAAGAAAATTTCTCCATTCCCTTATGCCTTGAGTTACGTAGTTGTGGCCATGGCATTGAATGTCTCATAAGCATTAGGGTGTCCGTAAAATGTTTGTAATGCTGTGGAAATGCTGATTTGTTTTAATTCTTTTAGTTTTGATTTCAAGTTATTACTATTGATAAGCGGGTTTTGCCAATTTTTTAAATATTAAATACCATTTTCTAAATGCGCTTGCGAATAAAAATGTAATCTTGTAGTTGGCATGAATTAAGGTAAAACGAGCAGGGTGGGGGGGCGGGGGGCATGGCCTCGCCATAATTACAACCAGATTTGTTTCATTTGGAGCGTTTATCCTAACTGTGGAACGTTTGTTTTGTCATATATTTGCGAAACATGAAACTCGTGTTCTGTATGAAAAGAGTATTTTTTTGTTTCTGAAGTGTGTAGTTTGTGAGACGGAGATTGGTGACCTTCCCATCATCTAGGTGATTGCGGGAAACCGCCTTAAAGTTGCATTTAGGACGGCCGGTAAGTGGGATGCAGGATATTTTTTTTTACTTAATGACCTCGTCGGCGTCGAGGTCATTAGAGACGGGATGGAACTGGGGCAAGGAACGGGAAGGAATTCTGCCATGGCCTTTTGATGGAAACATCCCGGAATTCACCTGGAGTTATTTGGGAAAATCATGGAAAACCCAAATCTGAATTGCCGGACGGGGATTCGAAACGGCATCCTCCCGAATGCGAGGCCATAGCGTTAACCTCTCACCCACCACGTTCTGTTACGGGTTGCCGGAGGCGTTAGACTTAGCGACAAGGCATTGAAAAAAAAAAAACCCGGCAATAACGGAATAAGTGCAAGGAAGAAGATTCAAACATTATTTAAGGGTCGCAGATGCTGCGCAAATTACCTTCTCAAATCGTCACTAACAAACTGGAATATACCTCTTGACGATCCACCTAGTCATTTCCATCATAAAAGCTTTATATGTAACAGTACTAATTAAAGTTTCATGTACCGTGTAGATAAAAACCGTAATTGATTACATAATTAATTAATTACAGATGTTTTACATTACACTGGCAGAATTAGGTAACAGCTGAAGGTTAGCAATTCATTGGATCATACAACATTAATTCAGACGGCCCAGCACCTTGCTGGCCTTGCGTTGTGGTGAATATCTCGTTCTACTCTGATCTCGGAGTGGGCAATTTTAATCAAGTTTTATATCTGCTTATGTTGTCCCTACTATCAGGTGTACTTAGTATACTCGAAAATCTTGACAATCAATAAAAAATAAATCGAGATGATTGAATAGCTATGAGGTTGAATACCATTTGTTTAAAATAATCCAATTACATAAACCGAAATTTATATAGTTGTACCGGGAATCGAACCTGCGTCCTCCCAAATGCCGTTGCAGAACGTTTAACGCTCATCCATCAGGTTGAGCAAAGCCAAAACAGCTTGTTAGCACACCAAAATGTCGAGTTATCTTCGTGGTTAAGAAATTGATATTTTCATCCATTGCGGTACCCGGAGAAGGTGAAAACGGTTTTATGGTGGCGCTTCAGTTTCAAACAATACTTTGATGCGAGTTTTTGTTGCTTCTTTCGTTTAAGGATTAATTACCTACTACGATGCATGAACGAGACAGACATAGAGGGAATTTTAATCGACTTACTGTCATAACAGTTCCTGGACTGTAGCTGTTGTTACTGGGTTTAAAAGGGCTTCAAAAGGTCCTGGAATCTTCACTGCTGCCACGTTGTCATGATCATTGTTTAAAATAAGTGATAGACCGTTTATTAAGTTAATACTCATTACACACGAATACTACAGAAATTACCGGTGTGCATTCTTCCGTACGACATTTCTCAAATCATAACATCAAGTCCTATATGGAAAGAGCCATTTTAATAAAATTTTCTGTCTGCATATGTTGGACTTTCTATCGAGTATACTTAGAACATTCGAAAAATAAAAAAAAAGCAATTAGATATGATATTCTTCTTCTTCTCGTGTCGATGACAGCATCAAATATGAGGAAGTTTTTCCGCCAATGCGATGGCTTTGCCGGTAGCTGATTGGAGGACAAATTGGGATGTATTCAAGACAACAGGTGTACCATTGTTTCTCTCTCGCCACACAAATGATATCTGGCTGATCTCTCAGGTATCCCCATGAGGCAACGGTATCTTTGGAACGACAAACTCCAACTCGAAGCCTATGGGCCGTGATTGTTCGGATCCAGGTGGTAGACCCTCTTTTGGCTTGATCCACTCGATATCATGTTGCACTCTCTTCTCCCAAGCCAATATCAGCTTCTACAATAGAGATGATTAAATAGCTATAAGGAGGCCTCCATTAATTACGTAAGGTGTTTTTCCAGAATTCCGGATCCCCTTCCCCCCCCCCCCCCCCTGTGGTGAGATTTGGTCGGACCTTCCCCTAAGATGACGTGAGTTTTTGACGGGATCCCTCCCCCATACTGATCGATCTCGAGGTTTATTAAGACCTTTTTTTCTAGCTCTCCTCCTTAGTCAACATTCCGGTCTTTTGTGGAACTTTGTTTTTTGCTTTACTGTTCTTAAAGAATTTCAAAACCTCACATCAGATTTCCGTCGACCCCCCTCCGCCATCCTCCTCCTCCCTCCCCCTCCCCCTCCCCCTCCCCCTCCCACTTCGTGAGATTTGGTGAGAGTTCGCCGGACCCCCCTCTCCCCATTTCTCCTCACGTAATTAATGGACGCCCACTAAGACTGAATACCATTATTATTTTAAAAATAATCTATTTACTTAAAGCGAATAACTTGGTTAGTTTATTGTCTAGCCGGTTACCTCTAGTGTGGAGTATTGCCGCTGATGGACGCGTGCTTACGCAGTGGGGTCACGCGCCGGTGAGTGCGCTACTGCTGCTGATCGTTACTGTCGTCTTCAGGAGCCAGCAAGAGGCTCCGCGAGGTGACAGTACCCCAAGCACTCACTACTACACAGTTACTGTAACAAGCTGGTTTCCAGGCAGTTCGGGTCAGAAAGATCACTGGTTCGAGTTACGAAGGCAGAAACTGGGCTAAATATTAATTACAGGAAGATAAAACTTAAGAAAGTTAGCAGAAATGATAACCGTAAGGCGTTGCTCTCGACGGAAGCTTATTGAAAAATTCACGACTGACGTATTTCGGAATGACAGCCAGCAAATATTGCTACCAGCAACATTCATATCTCGGAATGACCGCGAAAATAAGATAAGAGAAAACCGGGCCATAACCGATTCATTTCTGTACTCATTTTTCCCACGAGCGTTTAGGGAATGGAACAGAAAGTATTTACAGGCCGCGTAAACTTAAAATACGACAGGAGTAGCTTTCCATAAAGCACTCCGGCCATCCTGATCTGGGTTTTCAATGGTTTTCCCGGATCACTCCAGGCGAATGTTGGGATAACCCACAATAACCCATGGGCGCCTCCTGCCATATCCCGTATATCCCTTCCAAACTCGCGTATGCTGCAGCGACGTGGATAGTAGTGAGAGGCCTCGCATTCGGGAGGACGCTGGTTCGAATCCCCGTCCGGGCATCCAGATTTGGGTTTTCCATGGTTTCCCCAAATCACTCAAGGCGTTCCGGGATGCTTCCTTCAAAAGGCCATGGCCAAATTCCTTCCCGTTCCTAGTCCCCAATCCCATCCCGCCGCTAATGACCTCGACGTCGATGAGGCGTAAAGCCATAAGTAAAAAAAAAAAAAGTAGTAAGATATCAGGTATATATAAACGAGTGAAATTAAATTTCTCAGAAGCAGAATAGCGATTATAAGAACGGACAAGATAAAGAATGTGAAATAGGAACCCCTAGCAGTGAAGGATAGAGAATATAATACTTGAGTAGCATGGACAGTGTAGAGAATGAGGAATCGTAGAATGCGAATGAAAATGTATCAAGATACGATGCAAGGTGAACGACCAAGGGATATATGGCAGAGAGGAGTGGAGGAGAGCGTGCTGAAAAGAGGTGAAGTCTGGACCCAGGTGGCGACGAAGGGTTCGTGGGAGGAAAGAGAAAAATGGAGAGGCTTATGGGCAAAACAAATCTAACCCTTGGATGGAAACTACGGAAGACGATTGAGTAAAATCACAGTTGATGGCAGTGGCAAACACTTTATGTAAAGCAGAGTAACAATAGCCGAAAGACCCCAAGAGAAATCTTTTAGTTTAAAAGGTTGACATAAGACTTGGAATTTATTAAAACTGTGTATGAACGTAACACATTATGGAAGTGAACCTTTTGCTTTAGAATTACCAGAAAGAAATGAAAGATTTGAAATTTGATGATAGATTGATGTTGACAATTTAGTGATTGATAAATTACTAGATGAACGTATTTTGGATGTATTAGAAGTGGGTGGCGGCGGAAATTTGTGGAAGACTCTCACAGAAAGAAAATACACAGAAAAATAAATATTTTGTGAGGTTATAAGGTGGAGGAGAAAATGCTGTATGATTGCATAAAACATAAATAACTTGGCATATCGCCTGATAATAAACTCTGTTGGGCAGGTGGCAGAAAGAGGTTTCAAAATACAGAGTTTACTGGAGACAGTAATGAGGGGATGTACTCAGGAAGTGCGAGAATTGGCCAGACTGTTGTTTAACTATGGTGGAGTAATATGGAATGCAAGAGTTGAAGGGTATGCAAAAGCGAGATTTGTTTGCAGAAATTACCGCAGAATACTGTGTGCAACATAACCGATCAGCACGGTTGGGTTCTCAGCGTCTATAAGACATATATTAAAAATTATGCCGGTATAGATATTGATAGAAGTGTTGGTAGTACTACGTTGAAAGGAAAAGTGACTTCAGGAATAAGGAAGTGGGAAAATTTTCTTATGTAGGTAAGGGAGTCAGAGATTGGAATACGTTACCTCAAACACTTAAAGAGTACAATTTAAAACTTCATGAAATTATTAAGTAAGTGTGCAGGAAAATTAGAACCGCAGCATGTATTCCACTGCAATTGATCCAGTTATACTAAACATTTTAAGGGGGAATAGTGGTTCACAATTTGAGTTTATTTTTCAGAAACTTGGTGTGAAATAAATACAGAAATGATACGGTTACTCTAAACTATAAATTTCTTAGGCAGCCTGTAAAAATTATTCTTGTAATGTTAGATGCAGTTGAACTAATTACGTATGATCATTTGTCGATACAATGGCAAATGGAACTAGCCTAAAGCAGTTGAGATTGATTAAGTTTGACTAACGCTTAATTTCTTTCTACCACTTAATATTGTTCACATCACAGAAACTGAGGATATTAAATACAAGTATTGTAAAATTCTTAACGGCTCGTGGTCTTGATATTTTACACTAAATATTAATCAGCTATGTTAATGTGTTTCACAGTTTGAACGAGAAAACCAACTGCCAATATAAACAACTAAATAAAACCTTGCTCAAACATTTCAGGTACATTTCAAGCTAACTCAATTGAGGCTACGTGACCTGCCTGGATATCGCGGTTCCTAATACCATGTTTGCAGCTGCTTCGAAGTCTAAAGTAATTTTCTAAAGTAATTTATCCTCTCTTCTCTCTCAGTCTCAACTTTTTTTGCCAACTCCCTCCCTAAGTAGTCATTTTTTTTTAAAAAAATTATTGCTTTACGCCTCGTCGACGGCTAAGGTCATTTGAGGCGGGATGGGACTGGGGACAAGAAACGGGAAGGAATTCGGCCATGGTCTTTTTGAAGGAAGCATCCCGGCATTCGCCTGGAGTTATTTGGGGAAACCATGGAAAATCCAAATCTGGATCCCCGGACGGGGATTCAAACCCGCGTCCTCCCGAATGCGAGGCCAGAACGTTAACCGTTCACCCACCATGCTCCCTCAGTACTCTTATGGAGAGAATTGAGAAGTATGACGCGCGAATATTGTTTCGCCTGAGGCTTTTAACCTTTCCTTCACCTCCGAGAAAGATTGCATCGTGTATGTAAATAACGCTAGAAAGTCTTCGTGCCATGGATTCCGCAGTAAATGTTTGGGCCCCTTTCACTTTGATGGATTCTCATTCTTGCCTAGACGACCACATCAGAGGCAAATTGCGGGTCAGTTGTAACGGTCAGTTAAGCCTGATGCCTGGGTAATTAACGATTAGGTCTTGCAGTCTGAAGTCGAATGTTCGGTCTCCGCTATGGGCGAACATATTTCGGTTTTTCATGCTTTCCCAAAATCACACAAAAATGTTCCTTCAAAAACTCCAAGGCTAAATTATTGTCAGTTTCTTGTCGCTACTGCTTTTCTGACTCGTATTGCCACAACGAAGACGAGCCATAAAGCCTTTAGTTAAAAAAAAAAGAGAATGAGTAAAAATGCCACTCAGACAATAATTACATAATGTTATTACCGGGCGTGATGGGTGAGCGGTAACTCTCTGGCTTCGCATTCGGGAAGACGCGGGTTCGAATCCCCATCCAGCCATTCAGATTTGGGTTTTCCATGGTTTCTCAAACCATTCAATGCGAATACCGGGATTGTTCCTTCAAGAAGGTCATGGCCAGAATCCTTGTGGTTCCTTTCCCCAATCCTTTCTTGCCTTTAATGACCTCGACGTTCACGAGGCGTAAAGCCAGTAGCAAAAATAAATAAATAAACGTTATTATTATTTTTAACACAATTTGATTATCTGTCTGATCTTCATCAGATGAAACTACGAAAAAATCTTACTGATTCTTTATAATTAAAGACTGGATAATCGGTATTTTATAACTGATACTAGCCCTTCTTTGAGGCATCAGTGATCATTTTGTTACACACAGAGAACATTGTATCTAAGAAGTGCGGTGCTAGTTTTTGATCATTCTCATTTGCTGAATGGTTCGTCAGATACACAATTTTTTGTTGATATTGCGTTACCAAGTCCAGTGAGTAGCCCTTCTATCTGTATCTGTTGCATTGTTAAGTGACATTTGTGACGGAGACTGATTGCCAAAAAAACATTTTTTTTTTCAACGGTATCACTGGGCTAGTTTCCCGAGAAAGTGATATTCTTGTTTTTTTAGTTTTTTTATTTTTTTAAAAAAAATGACAACTTGCCAGGGGTAAGTTATAATAGTCCCTATTTTTGACTGTAATCCTTTGTTACAACTATTCGGAAGTTTTAAATTATGTAATAATTTTCACCAACGTTCCTTCATATTGGTTTCATAAGAAGTGTTTGTACTTGGGTTTCATGAATCTGATCTTATCTTTGTCTTTGACCTCAGTGTTGAAAGTGGCATTTAAAAGTACAGTTAAGGTAAAGGAATAACTATAAGAAAGGGTGCGCGCGCAATACAATCGGAGAGAAACTGCTGGTATTAGAACTTTTGGCTCTAAATACTGAGTCAGATATTTCTGTATTCGGTTTCCGTTGTCAGTTATAGCAGGCTTTACGAGGTTAATAGAACGCAGGAATGGAAGAAATTGTTAGAGGACACGTAGATCATTGATGAAGTGTTTGAATCAGTATGTAGTAAATTCTCTGAATTAATCCCAGCAGTGCCATATTTAATTTAACACCTTCGTCACCCAGCGTAATTGTACTGAGTTTTTCGCCGGACCTAAATCCTCGAAAAATGCTATGCCCGATAGTAATAGAAATAAAACAAGGAACGTGTCCCACCATTTACAGATTCGTAAGAAACAGCAGGGCAAACCTGTAAGAAGGATGAGCACCAGAAGAAGATGCAAACTGACGAACGCCAAGAAGCGAAGAAAAATGTGTAAAAACTACGACCTATTATTCCAGTTACCAAAAATGACATCAGATATGTTTAGAGTGTTTTTTCTAACACCATGCGACATAGTGTAATGTAATATGTTACCCTGAATATAAATTAATAAAAAGTATACTGTAATGTGTATATTTTTAGTATTTTTGTATGTCCTATATTTATATTTTAGTGCTTATTCTATTAAATTCCTTTTAAAAATCCAACTGTAAATCCTATTCACTTGAACTTGAAGAGTGTCACCCAGATATGGGTGACGCGGCGACGAACGTGTTAATTTAATTTAATTGTGATGTAGTGCACGCCTTAGCAATTTCCTTATACACCCATTTTTCTAATTTCTTGCATCATCCTACTTTTGCCCTCTAAGAAATTGAATTTTAAATACTTTCATCACTTTTGGAAAATTACTCATCCCTTATCTTGACAATTTATTCCAATCCCCCTGATGCCATTAGCTAAGAAAGAAATTTTTCTCGCACTCGTTATGACTGAAATCGAGTGCCAGCCTGTAATGGTCATCTTTTTCCTCCAATCATCATTCTTAATTCTTTCACCAGTATTTTTCCACACCTCACCACGAATATGAACCTGTGCACTCCCAGAACTATTCACCCTCCTCCTATATTCCAAAGAATCCTATTCCAGCTCCTTTATAATATCAGTTACTGATTACGTTCTGCAGTAGTTTCTGGCGCTAGGTCTAACAGTCCTTCTTTGATATCCAAAATGTGGATCCCATACTACATCACCATAATCATTAGCAATGGTTTCACTCATTGACTGGTACATCCCCTCAACACTCACTCCAATAAATGAAGGATTTTGAACACTTTTGTTTGAAACTTTATTGGAAAAATGGGGGGGGGGGGAGGGCTCCTGTACTTCGTTTTTCTAAAACACTGCCTTATATATTGAATTACGTAATTAACGGTCATAGTTTCGATGTCAATCTTTACATCTGCTGTACCACGCAGTATTAACGGAGAAAGAAAGGCCTTGAAAGATTTTTTTACTAATATTTTACGGCTAGTTTACGTCGAGGTCATTACTGCCGGGAGGTAATGTGGAGGAATAAGGAACCATCCAGCATTTGCCTAGAGTGATTTCGAGAAACTATGGAAAACCGAAATCCGTAAGAACGCATCAGGAAACAAACCCGCGTCCTCCCGAAAGTCATGCGTGATCGTTAACCGTTCACCCAACTGGTTATGTGCCATGAATGAGACGCAATGCGTAGCATCTTCAAATCTCTGTTGCAAGGCTGATTACTGTGTACGGTACAGCCGTGTATTTCGAAGAATAATTTAAGATAAGGTACGTTCGGTATATACATTACGTGAAAACTTAAGGAGTGATAGAATGCATAGTAGCATACTGGGTTGAAGTGAAGAGTTTTTGGCGTCGCTGAGGAGAAACGCAGGCTTCCAGCGAGGGAGGCCTAAAGTGTCGAGAGTAAACAAGGGCTAAGCCAACAGAGAGGAGCTACCTGACGGGCCGGGCCGCTTGCTTTATACTCCTCAGTCCACTTGATTAGCATTAACGGCCTCCTGGCTCGCTTTCGTCAGCGCCCAGAAATAACCGGTGACTGCACGTATCCCAGATGAAATAAAGGTCGACCCCTGTGTGTACCATTTCGCAAGCCCATCTCACCTGCAGTGGACATGTGACTTGTCCTCTACATGCCAACATCAGTGACTGTATCTTGCTAGAACTGATCTCGAATGGGAATAACATTTTGCTGACTTTTTTTACTACGTTCGGCGCAATTCGCTCAATGGCAATGGTTCTGTTTCTAAATGCTTCTTCAGCCACGTAGCCAAAAACTCTGGTTTTGTATGTTCTTAAACTCGATGTTATTTTCATGTCGGTTTATAATCAATCATAATATGAGTAAACAAAAGACGAACACATTATATTCGAGGCTGGAAACGAACCGCCGACCTCCGGGTTGTATTTTTTTCGATTAGTATATTGTATTTTTATCTTGTTGCATACAGTGAAGAACAAAGAAATATCGCATTCGTTTAAGAATTCTATTTTGAAATTTCAACGGAATTTTACGTTTAGATTCCTGCGAAAGCAATTTGTCTTTTTTTGGCCCGATGTTCTCCTATTTCACGAAGTTTTCCTAGCGGATAAATTGATTTTTGAGGAAAAATGTTCGCAACAACTTATTCTATATCTTATTAGTGAGGAAAAGGATATCTGCCATAATCTGTTCAAGCAAGTATCAAAATGTTGAGGCAATCGTTTAGATGGGAAAGAACTAGAAATATTCTCATCTGCTTGTGTTCTAAATTAGTAATTCTAGGATAAGGGATTATTTTTTATCGAATGTTTATTTACTTTTCTGTAGTTGGGGATAGGAAGCTCTCGTCATTGAAAAAAACTGAGACGCGGAATGACGTTAACTTCCAATAACCCCAGAGAAAAATTAGTGGTACAAATTCACCATGATATCAGCAGTACCTGGAGGGAAGAAATTATGTTATGAAATTTTATACAGGAATTCAGAGTTATTATCTAGCACTGATAAATTGGGTTCATCTCGAACAACATACATTCCCATCTTCGTGAAGATTCGGTACAGCAAACAGTCATACAACCAGTGCGTCAGTTTCGAAAGAAGCCGAATCAGGATTTATAATCTTGAACTATTTTCCATGATCTCTAGACATAGCATCAGGTGTTCCCTTCCATTTTCCGGAAATAAAAGACGATTTCAAAGACGTTTGATTACATTGCTCTATTTGCAAACTGCTGCTCCGTTAGGCTTAGGAATAATTCTCGCTTCCGTCTAATTTTACAATTAGACTTTTTTGCCTTGGACTTAACAAGTTAGTTTCTTAATCTGTATCTATAAAATGAAAACTGGGTGTATTTGTACCAGAA
>JARYHS010009186.1:90678783-90736547 GCA_031002005.1 Vandiemenella viatica
AGATTGTAAGTTTGCTGAGCTACATGCTCATTTGCTTTATATTAACGTAATCGGAAAAAAAAAAAAATAATTGTAAAATAGGCTAAGTGTACGAAGTTAGATTGTAAGTTTGCTGAGCTGTATGCTCATTTGCATTATATTAACGTATTGAAGGAAAAAAAAAACACAATTGTTTAGAAAAAATAAGTTTATTATTAAGGAAACAAAATGTATTTTACATTTTAAATAAAATCTTTTTTATGATCCACGTGTTATGTGATTTATCAAAACCCAACACTTCACCAGATCATATTTTTTCTTTCTCTTTATCACATCGTTCAACCAAAAATAAAAATAAAAAAAATGTACTTGTAAGTTTTGTTAGTTGTAATTCTTGCTGGTAAATGCTCATGCAATATCTTTATCCCCGATAGTCTTTAAGCAAATCAGTTACAGGATTTGTTATTTCACTTTACTGATGGTAAACACTTCCGTTGACCATTCTATGTATCCTCGTGGTCTCTCGTTCGGAGGATACCGGTGTGAATCCCCAATTCTGTTGTGTCATAATTATGAAAACCGAACCATTCAAGAAAAAGAACAAAGTAACGAGCATTACAGGGAGCAAGAGAGAAGCAATAATTTCATGAAAAAAATATACAGTTTCAGTAAGAAGCATGAAAATCTCATAAATTCCCTTAAATTTCATGAAAATCGTTTAATAAGCTAACCTAAATTATCTACAATAAGTACAAAACTAGGGTTAATCTCAATAACCTCAATTAGTGCAAGGGTGTCTTGGTTTCTTAAGTGCATCCCACCCTCATTATATATATATATTCCTTCGTAAGGCCGGCCCAGCATGTTATGTCTTAGCTTACGTCTTAACCTCTAGTGCATCCCACCCTCATTATCGCTTCACATACACTACGAATTTATGGAAAATAAGAATTAACCTGAACTTACGCTAACTTATTCCACCTTCATGATAGTGGTTTTTGTTAAGACTTGTGTGTGCGTTAATGTGTCTGATGCGTTATGTCAGCACCTTTGATCGCATTGAGTTCTGTGATGTACATATAGTATGCTTTCATCCTTTGCTCACCCTATCATGATTGGAAGATTGTATGCGTTGTGAATACTTATCACATAGTTTTTCCTAACCTTTGCCCCTTTGATCGCTAACATCTGTAGTTTTCATCCTTTGCACTCCCTGACGGTAATGTGATGTGTATGTTGGAGGGGCCGTGCAGGTTTGTCTGGGAAATGTCGCTACATCCGAAACATATATTTTTGTACATATATGACACTTTTCTGTAGCCAGTTGTAGAAATGAAAACACATCACATAGTTGGGCATTGCACTCTGTGGTGCACGCAGGTGTAATTGTCATGTCAACCAACGACATCTTGTTTTGGAAGGAAATTACGTAATTTTTGGTAATATTTTACATAGTTTTAATCTTTTTTTACCGATTTTCATGAAATTTAAGGGAATTTATGAGATTTTCATGCTTCTTACTGAAACTGTATATTTTTTCATGAAATTATGCTTCTCTCTTGCTCCCTGTAATGCTCGTTACTTTGTTCTTTTTCTCTGAATGGTCGGTTTTCATAATTATGACACAACAGAATTGGGGATTCACACCGGTATCCTCCTGAACGAGAGACCACCGAGGATCATAGAATGGTCAACGGAAGTGTTTACCATCAGTAAAGTGAAATTAACAAATCCTGTAACTTATTTGCTTAAAGACTATCGGGGATAAAGATATTGCATGAGCATTTTACCAGCAAGAATTACAACTAACAAAACTTACAAGTACATTTTTTTTATTTTTATTTTTGGTTGAACGAGTGATAAAGAGAAGGAAAAAATATGATCTTGGTGAAGTGGTTGGGTTTTGATAAATCACATAACACGTGGATTCATAAAAAAGATTTATTTAAAATGTAAAATACATTTTGTTTCCTTAATAAATAAACTTATTTTTTCTAACAATTGTGTTTTTTTTTCCTTCAATTACGTTAATATAATGCAAATGAGCATACAGCTCAGCAAACTTACAATCTAACTTCTGTACACTTAGCCTATTTTACAAATTTTTTTTTGATTACGTTAATATAAAGCAAATGAGCATGTAGCTCAGCAAACTTACAATCTATGTACAGCAATAATTTCTTGTGTACACTTAGTCTATTTTACAATGTTTTTTTTCAATTACGTTAATATAATGCAAATGAGCATACAGCTCAGCAACCTTACAATCTAACTTCGGTACACTTAGTCTATTTTACAATGTTTTTTTTCCGATTACGTTAATATAATGCAAATGAGCATACGGCTCAGCAAACAAAATGTCATACAAAGCAATTCAGCAGCACTCCCCCAGCAGCCAATTTATATTTTATGCAGCGTCCTAACGTGATAAACTGAGATTTTACAGAGTCCTAACTTATCTACATATTTACAAAATTGATACATATTTACAAACTAGAAACACTGATAAACGGTATATTTACAAAACATTCACACATTATTTACAGACTTGTGCCCCCACGGGAGGGTCTCTATCCCGTCGGGGAAAATATACCGCTTATCGTCCGATCTAGACAGACCCAGTTTGGATATTTGAACAGTATTTACAACATGAAGGGTTGATGTGATCCTTTGCTGCAGATGGTACCTGGGTGTTTCGCCATGGAGGCAATTTATGTAATCCTCCATCTGCAGCTTTCTAGTGACTGAGCCAGCCAAACCTTTAGCCCGTCTAGAGGTCTGGTCTGTCTCGAGCCGGAATGCATACATTTTTGCCCTTAACCCCGCAAACTCCGCAATCAGGGTGCCATTCGCTTCGTCCTTCATAACACCGACAACCTTTTCATTGTGGGATTCTATCCCATAACGGTTGCCGGTGCTATACCCAGACGTGTCGAACTCCTCCCCGTTGCGTCGCATCACTTCATATGGATCGCAGTTCCGCACCAAGTAGATGAAGCTGTCTGTATCCATATATAGCAATTTAGGGCTTCTAAACTGAGGAATGGCAAATTCATAATGAAATCTGTACATCCTCAGTTTAGACAGGTCAAGAATGCACATTCCGACATACACGGGTTTATTAAAAACTATCCTAGCTTTCGCCATCTCCACGGCCACAAAGTTCTTGTTGAAAACTGTTACTTGCTTAAAGTGTGGTGAAGCTATGTGTTTGCGGGCACCGCGGCGGCCCACCCATGCTGTACACAATTTCACGTCGCGGTGTTTTCGAATGTTCTCCATAGTCTTGCCGAAAATTGAATTGTTCATCAGTTTGTAAAAATCTCTCTCGAAATCTGTTTTGGCGTCACGGCGAGAACACGTATTGAGAGATATGTATTCTTTCAACCACGGTGACTGATTGAAAGATATTACCCGGTGTATTTCGGTCACCTGCAGCCCCAAGCCTACACATTGCTGGAGGACTCGGTAATGGAGAACATACCGTACCTTGTTCTCCAGTGTGGTCATCAGCTTGGGGAGGGTAGAACCTTCTGGGGCTTTGTGGTCTGGACATGGCGGCAGGTCTGCTAAAACGTCGTGTTTATCCTGAGGAATCGTAAGGTCTACCTCCAATACGAACCCCTTAGGTGAGTCAGCTGCAACGCTCATGAAATCTATGCTAGCAATCTCTTTAGCCGATAGCCATTGAAACCCACCAGAGGGTAGATACTCCGACATGGCCCAGCCGTAAAGATTGTTTACGTCGAAGTACATTATAAAATCTTCAGACGCCTCGCGGTTGTACTCCGGCATGTACCGGTTATTTGCCTTCGCATACCTGTGGACGCACTGGCAAATACCTCCGCGAATACCTCGTTCGAAAAAGAGCAGCATGTCGATATCCGTCAGAAGGTCCAGTTCGACACGCGTGCTCCTTAACATAGCCTGCCACGAAAGGCCTGGGGATGTGAAATAGTGGGCGGGGTCCAGGGTGTACTTCCCCAAACATACACTCCTAAATTTCTCAAACAGATCTGCAAGTAACCGCACATCTGTGTCCATGTACAGACTTGCATATTCGCCCAAAGTCTTGATCTGGAAGGTCCGCCACACCTTTGTCGCGTGTTCGTAATCTTCATCAGAAATGTGTGACTCCGACAACGAACTGTAGAATTTTGATTTTGGAGGAAGCGTGGCCTCGGTGAGCTTATCCCCGAATCCATGTATTCGTAAGGGAAGACACCTTTCCGTTTAACTAATTGGGAACTTCTCGGGTCGGTGAAATGAGCACTAGTAATGTCCATGTCGTCGTCCTCAAGGGTTCCAACCAGTTTATCTAATGGGAGCTGCATGAACCGGTATGAGTCCAGAAACCTTAACGTGATTGAAGTGTATTCAATCTTTTTCGAAAAAGAACTATAACGTTCTGTGTTGATGGGAAGCACGTCCATTCCTTCGAAATCAAGTTTTGATAATGCCATTACAATGAAATGAGCATCATACCCAGAAAGATTGTGAAAGAAAATGGGTATGTACTTTTTAGTCTTATACTGCAAATTGCAATCATTATGTGCAGCCCCCTAAATTCACCTGTGATATGACAATGATCGCGGACCTTGACGGTCCCCGGTTCAATGTCTTTCTCGCAGATGTGGCATACCGTAGCATTCAGCAAACTTTGCTTCTTGCTCGTCTGTCATTACAAGAGGAATTGCACCTCTTGTAAATTTTATCAACTTTCTTGGCAAGTTTCACGAGTTCATCAACAAGCCATTTTTCAGGATATTTTCCCCTGAAGGAGTTGAAACGCGACAGACTAGGTACGAGTGGACAAACGACCTGGTATGCGGCAGCGAAAGGGATATGTTTCTGGACTAAAGTAGTGTGAGAGGCGTTGGGTGGGGGGCTGCAAGAATCATAAGGTAGCAATAAACTTTCAAAATCCGCGTAAAACGACGACGGTACACGCTCTTGGTGCACAAAATCCTTAAACTTTAAAGTTTTATCGTCGTCGCCGGGTAAATCCACTCTTACAGGATCAACCCTTGCACAGTCGATCTCGTGGCGGTCCAGGAGATCTTTGCGTCCAAAATGTTGCAGACATCTGTCACAAATAAATATAGCACGTGTATATGTACTTAAAGAAGACCTGACTAACGCCGACAAGTTGTGAATCCAACAGTAATGGAATTTTTTCCCACTGCCGTCGGTAATCATCAACATGTTTATGTGGTGAACGCGTTTGTCTGCAGTGTGATGGAGGGCCCCGGAAACTACATGTTTACCTTTAACTTCATCCAGACCGAAAACATTTACAGAATAGTCTGGATTTTGCCTCTCAAATTTAGAAATGTCGGAGAGTTTTACCGGAAACTCAATACCTGAAAAATCGAGGGGGTAGAGTGAACGTACTTTCTTATATATGCTAACATTGTCACCATGTTTTTTAAGCGCCTTTACGTGATATGCAAGAATTGTCCATAGAAAGCACAAGTCATCATTCTTGTTTTCAACATTGATGACGGCCTTCTTTCTACAGATATCAAGTGGCAGTGCAACATAGGAAGACCCACGATAGAAAGGTTGAAAATGAGAAATGCTAATGTCGAGGGATTCTATTCTATCGAGAGTTTTGCCACTTGTCCTTTCTTGAAACTCACACAATTTTACTCTGAGCTCCGACTTCACATATTTTTCATACCAATCTGACAGGCAAGTGCTTGTTGTGACTTCACGCATTTTAGTTAAAAAGCACATACGGGCGGTTTCCAAAATCATTTCCTTCTGTATTTTATATGTGTTAATCAGTCCAACCTGCACCTTTACAGATGGGGGAGGACCGATTATCCACAATTTCGCGAACTTTACCGGCAACAAGTTTAAAGCAAGCATCAATGAAATTCAATGGATCTATGAAATTTTGAGAATTTGAAATTGTCCCGGAATAAATTCTATTTTTAAATGCACTAAGCCTGTCTTCAAGGACTAAGAACGATACTGCTGACTCACCTATCGTTGCTGCATGATCATGACTGCATAAGGCTGCCCCTGCACCGGCATACTGCCGACTTGGCCCCGGCGATGGGCTGGCATACTGCCGGCTGGAGCCGGGCGAAGGATCGGCGTACTGCCGGCTGGAGCCGGGCGATGGGTTGGCGTACTGCCGGCTGGAGCCGGGCGAAGGATCGGCGTACTGTCGGCTGGGTCCCGGCGATGGGTTGTTGAAGTGGCGGCTGGACCCGGGCGATGGTCGGCTGGGTCCCGGCGATGGGTTGTTGAAGTGGCGGCTGGACCCGGGCGATGGGTCGGCATACTGCCGGCTGGAGCCGGGCGATGGTCGGCTGGGTCCCGGCGATGGGTCGGCGTACTGTCGGCTGGGTCCCGGCGATGGGCTGTTGAAGTGGTGGCTGAGTCCGGGCGATAAGTCGGTGGACTGGCGGCTGGAGCCGGGCGAAGGTCGGCTGGGTCCCGGCGATGGGCGGCTGGGGGACCCGGCTGCTGCTGTGGCGGGCGGTCGGCTAGGTTCCGATGTCTCCCATGGTCGCCATATTGGTGGCGGAACTGCCTCGTTGGCCGGGCGTCCGACCGCCCCCTCTGAAACATAAAAAAAAGAAGAAAAAATATTTTAGTATCATGAAAAACATAATTTTGTACGCATAAAATAATATAGGTAAATTACTGATGTACTGGACTTACCGATATTCCAGTGTGCTGGTGGTTGCGGTGGTGGTGGAGTTGGCGGCATGCTCTGCGGCACATCCACGTCAATGCTCCATTGTGAGCAATCACAAGCTCTTTTTGGGCTAGTTAATTCTTCAGAATTGCCCTTACGCTTCTCTGGGCGTGATGGTTCATCTGAAAAAAAAAAAATGTATTAACAATAGTTATAAAGACATCGGGAAAAAAATAATCTATAGATAAATACGTACTGAAATAAAAAAGGTCACTGCAGGAAATATCCAAATCACCTGCGAACAAATAGATTAATAATATAGACTACTGCTTCAGCACTATACATTTTTTCATAAATCTAGTTACTTTAAAAAGATATTATCATTACCGAAATCATCCTCAGCGAGAATTTCATCAAAGTCTGAAGCAGAGAAAAAAAAAAACTCATCAGTATATGTGAAAGAATTTAAAACAGTCAGAAAAACAAGTTAAATAACAATAATTTACTTACCAATATCGGCGAATAAGCTAAGATCCTCAGAAGACATTGTGATGATCGAAGTGTTCAGCTCGGCCGCTCAGAGAAGACTGGATGGCTGAAGGGAGGTCTCTGCCCTATTTATACACGAGTCTGGAGCCTTGGCGTGAGAACGCAGTGCGTCCCCGGGCGCAGCTGCACGCGGCGGCGCGGGAGCCTTTGATAGCGTGGGAACACGACGCTTTGCCTGTGTTGTCTGGCGACATTAATCTCCCGAGGAATCTAAGGCCATATTTCTCGGGGTAAATTATATTCCTCCGCACAATCGTGAAAGTTGAAAAAATGTTTTAGCTTTTAACACACACACACACCTTCCGAGGAGGTCAGGTGGTATTTATGAGGCCTGGCGCGCGGATAAGGGAATATTTATGAGTGTCGGCCCCGCGAGCCGACTACTTAAAATTCAGGCCGGGAGGGTGGCGCGGCGGCGCGGGAGCCTTTGATAGCGTGGGAAGCGCTTTGCGTCCCGATAATTAATGGCTTGCAGCTGCGCGCGGCGGCGCGGCGGCCGGCTACTTAAAATTCAGGCCGGGAAGGGGTGGCGCGGCAGATAATATTTATGATGCAGGTGCGCTGTATCGGGCGGCTATCCCTTAGAAGTTCACATTCGTCCTGAGAACGAAACAGCGTTTAAAAAACATACGCTAATACTAAAATTCATATCTCGGAAAGTACTTATCCGATCTTTTTCGGATAAATACCACTGTAACGGCCAGAAAAAATCCTTATTACTTGACATGTAATAACACTATTTTAAAATTATAAATTGTGTTATAAAAATATTGAACCAAGGTCCTCAGAAGCGAATATTATACGGCATTTCGAATTGAATTTGAGGTTTATTACTCTGACCGCGTGACAAGTTGGCCTTCGATAAGTCACACCACAAGAATGTAATACTAAAGTGAATATTGTACCGTAATTGAGGTTTAAA
Organism: Vandiemenella viatica; assembly: GCA_031002005.1. Taxonomy (NCBI): domain Eukaryota; kingdom Metazoa; phylum Arthropoda; class Insecta; order Orthoptera; family Morabidae; genus Vandiemenella; species Vandiemenella viatica. The sequence goes on from JARYHS010009186.1 coordinate 90,686,889, forward strand.
AAATAATAAAGCCATTTAGACGATTTATGAGCCGTAACAACGTGGCACCTGCGCGACGTGGGTGGTCTGGCGAACACCTGCGCGACGTGGGGGGTCTGGGCTCACTCCCGCTCCCATAAGGAATACATGGGGTGTTTTGGTCCGGGGTTCTGGCTCACACATATGTTATGCATCTACTGGGGGGGAGGGCTCCTGTACTTCGTTTTTCTAAAACACTGCCTTATCTATTGAATTACGTAATTAACGGTCATAGTTTCGATGTCAATCTTTACATCTGCTGCACCACGCAGTATTAACGGAGAAAGGAAGGCCGTGAAAGATTTTTTTTACTAATATTTTACGACTAGTTTACGTCGAGGTCATGTGGGGGAAAAAGACCGGATAAATTTACCTCTCTTTGAAGGAACCATCCGCCATTTGCCTAGAGTGATTTCGAGAAACTATGGAAAACCGAAATCCGTAAGAACGCATCGGGAAACAAACCCGCATCCTCCCGAAAGTCATGCGTGATCGTTAACCGTTCACCAACCAGGTTATGTGCCATGAATGAGACGCAGTGCGTAGCATCTTCAAATCTCTGTTGCGAGGCTGATTACTGTGTACGGTACAGCCGTGTATTTCGAAGAATAATTTAAGATAAGGTACGTTCGGTATATACATTACGTGTAAACTTAAGGAGTGATAGAATGTGTAGTAGCATACTGGGTTAAAGTGAAGAGTTTTTGGCGTCGCTGAGGAGAAACGCAGGCTTCCAGCGAGGGAGGCCTAAAGTGTCGAGAGTAAACAAGGACTAAGCCAACAGAGAGGAGCTACCTGACGGGCCGGGCCGCTTGCTTTATACTCCTCAGTCCACTTGATTAGCATTAACGGCCTCCTGGCTCGCTTTCGTCAGCGCCCAGAAATAACCGGTGACTGCACGTATCCCAGATGAAATAAAGGTCGACCCCTGTGTGTACCACTTCGCACGCCCATCTCACCTGCAGTGGACATGTGCCTTGTCCTCTACATGGCAACATCAGTGACTGTATCTTCTCCTTGTTGTCACTAGAACTGATCTCGGATAGAAATAACATTTTGCTGACTTTTTTTTACTTCGCTCTGCATAATTCGCACAATGCGCGTAGTTCTGTTTCTAAATGCTTCTTCAGCCACGTAGCCAAAGATTCTGGTTTTGTATGTTTGTAAACTGGACATTATTTTCATGTGTGTTTATAATCAATCATAACATGAGTAAACAAAAGGCGAACACATTATATTCGAGGCTGGATTCGAATCGCCGACCTCCGGGTTGTCGTAGTTTTTCCGATTAGTCTGCTGCTGCGCTTCTAATGTAAAAATTTAACTGTTTTGCTAAGAATGCTATCTTACATATTTACAATTATCAAGGAATACAGAAAATTTAAATATACAGTTTTTTTTATTTTTATCTGTTGCATACATAGAAGAACAAAGAAATATCGCATTCATTTAAGAATTCTATTTTGAAATGTCAACGGAATTTTTATGTTTAGATTCCTGCTAAAACAATTTGTCTTTTTGGCGCGATGTCGTCCTTTTTCACGAAATTTTTCAACAAGATACATTGAGTTTTGAGGAATAATGTTCGCAACAACTGATTCTGTGTCTCATTTCTGAGCAAAAGGATATCGGCCATAGTTTGTTCAAGCAAGTATGAAAATGTTCCGGCAATCATTTAGATGGGAAAGAACTAGAATAATTCTCAGATGTGTGTGTTGTAAATTAGTAATTCTACAATAAGCGCCATATTTTTATCGAATGTTTATTTACTTTTTCTGTAGTTGGGGATAAGAAGGTCTTGTCATTGACAAAACTAAGACGCGAAATGACATTAACTTTCAAGAAACCCTCGAGGAAAAATTAGCGGTACAAATTCACCATGATACCAGCAGTACCTCTGGAGACGAAATTATGTAATGAAATTTTATTCAATTTTATACGGCAATTCAGAGTTATTATCTAGCAATTCACGATGCCCCTGGGTAAGGAAATCATCCCTCGTAGATGACGTCACTGTGACAGAGCTTATTCTAATAGACAAAGAAATAACGACTGAAAGCGTCGTTGATAAATTGGGTTCATCTCGAACAATATACATTCCCAGCCGAAAGTTATCACTCGTCATCTTCGTGAAGATTCGGTACAGCAGACAGTCATACAACCAGTGCATCATTTTCGAAAGAAGCTGAATCGGAATTTGTAATCTTTAACTATTCTCTATAATCCCCAGACATAGCATCAAGTGTTCCCTTCAATTTTCCGAAAATAAATCACGAATTCAAAGACGTTTGATTGTCGTACTCTATTTGAAAACTGCTGCTCCGTTAAGCTTAGGAATAACTAACCCTTCCGTCTAATTTTACAATTATACTTTTTCCCTGGGACTTAACACGTTAGTTTCTTAATTATCTTCTAAAATTCAGGGAAGGAGATTTGTGAACGTATGGGATTAAAATTACTGTATTTTTACATTCAAGACATGGAAGCAGTCCTATATTACGAAGGTCGATTTCCAGATATTTTCGATATACTTAAATGGTTGTTAACGTCGCAGTAGTACATAATTGGTATGAATGAGCTGACATGATAAATACTACACTTTTTCTAACAGTCATTTATTTACTTGTCATCGCGATGAGTCAACAGTAGGTTCACGTGTCCACTGAGAAACGCATAATTGTTTATTTTTTAGTACATACTGCGTGAACTTTTCGGAAGTTGTAAGTTTTCTAAATTTCAAATGTAACAGTAGTGCGACTTCTCCTGTGCATACCGGAGTGTAGTTTCTAACTTATCTCACACCTCATCTTAGAACTAACATCAGGCGATAGAAATTTTTGCTATTTCAAGGCATTATTCACAGCAAACAACTGTTGATTTACCAGGTGCAGCAACTGGAGTAGAAGGGTGCTGTTAATACGTAAAATGTTACATTTACGCTAAATCACTTCAAGGTTGGTGCTAAGAATTTTGAATACAAGTCAAAAGGCATTAAATGTCAAAATTCCTCAGATTACTTTGGACCGTTCAGCACTTTCAGAAAATTTTACTTTCGGATCGAGCGTGGTTGGTGAACGGTTAATTTTCTGGCCTCGCATTCGGGAGGACGTGGGTTCGAATCCCCGTGCGGGTATCCAGATTTGGGTTATCCATGGTTTCTCCAAATTACTCCAGGCGAATGCCGGGATGCTGCCTTCAAAAAGGTGATGGCCGAATTTCTTCTCGTTCCTTGCCCCAGTCCCATCCCGCCTCTAATGACCTCATTGTCGACGAGGCGTAAAGCCCAAGCAAAAAAAAATTTACTTTCGGCATGGCGGTAGGTCTACTCATTGATCAAATGCAGATTTAAAGATGACAGGATATTTCATTGAGATATTTAATGACGCGGATCGTCACATGCATGCTTCTGCTGCATTGTCGAGATTAAAAGGTGGTCGGAACATTACGTTTAATGAATGGCAATGCGTGTATATCAGAAGTACAATTCTGTGAATAATTATCTTAATTTCTTCTGATCTATATCTAGCTAGTTCCCGGTACTATTAAAAAACTATCAGATTTACCCTCAAAATATAATCATAAATATTATCCACATATGACCAACAATAGAAAAATACTCTGAATATGCATTTATATGCTATATAAAATACGTTTAAACACAATCAGAAACGTTGAATCAGTGTTTAATCCAGCATTTCAGCTCAAAAAGAAGGCTGTAAAAACATATGACTTGTCCTAAAAATCCGAACCCTAGAGATAAGTAATGTGTACACCAATATTCCTATAAACGAATAGTTCTAATATAGAATGCCATCCAAAGGGGAAGCAGTTCCAGTGAAGGCAGAAACTCTTTATGTCTGATTGCAAGGATTTTCGTGATCGTCTTGTGTAAAGCAAGATATTTTTTTGCTTAGGCGACGAACGGTCAATGCTGCATACTGCAGTGAACTCTCGGGGAAGGTAAGGGAGGTTATGAATCCAAAAGGCGCCAGATTCCTATCCGCAGCGTCTTGCTTCAACGAAACGCTCGGTTCCACATTCATGTTACTCCGAAAACGAAATTGGAAGAAACACACTGTGCACCTTTGAATCTTTCTCCCTAGAACGCAGATTTCTCATAATGTGACTCTAAAAACAAACTTAGAATGAAAAAACTTTATACACAATTTGATATGTGCAAGTCCTACAAATTTTTTTGCATGAGAAGAAAGAACTGCAAATCCGCTGGAACAGATGTGAAGACTATATTCGAGACTACGTTTAAAAACAATTTTGTATTTGTTTTGCTATATATATTAACTCAACGAAGAAGTTGTAATTAATAAAAAAATTTCTCGGCATATTTGATTGATACTTATAGAATGGACTTGGTAAATCTTATTTTTGGTTGCCACCCTATAATTCTGCTGTAGCTAAAGACACAACTAGGGGTGTCCACTTAGAAAGTACATCGATGTAAAACATCGCAACCCTGCATCGATGTTTTTCGATGCTTCGCTTAAAAAAATCGATGTTCTTATAACATCGAATACTTTTATGTTTTTACTAGCTCAAAAAATACAAACCAACAAGATTCGTCGGCAAATGTCGTTTCATTTATCTCTTACCTGTTACTTTAAAATCACCAAGAGAAAATGTGACAATAGTTTGATATTCACCACATCCAGTCGAACGCAGATAGTACATTGGCTTTCGTTTGGGCCGTATGAACACAGAGGAACACTATACCGGCATTGTTTTGCTGTAACTGTAAAGATGTGTTTAATTTTATCCTTTTTTGTTTATGACTTTACGCCTCGTCCACGTCGAGGTCATTAGAGGCGGTAAAGGACTGGGGGCAAGGAACGGGAAGGAATTCGGCTAAGGCCTTTTGAAACATTCGCCTGTAGTGGTTTGGGGAAGCCATGTAAAACCCAAATCTTGATGCCCGGGTGGGGATTCGAACCTGCGCCCTCCCGAATATGAGGCCAGAGCGTTACCTGGTATCCAACATTAAAAAATTAATTTTATGATCTTGTGTGTTGGTTAAGTAATGTTGTATGAGTGAGGTATAGCTTTGTGAGTGAAACAGAGACTACAAATTAACATAAATATTTTATTACGGTAATTGACCATTACAATAAAAAAACAGAAATTATATTATAAAGTCTAAATCTGACTAAAAATATTAATTTTAAGTCTTTAATCACTTAACACCAATGGTATTTAGGCAAACTTTGCAGAAAAAAAAGTGTACCCAACCGTTTTCCTTTCATTCTGATCCTTTGTTGACTGACTATTTGAGCAGTCTTCGAAAATAGACGTTCGGATGCAACAGAAGTCCCGATAATAGTCAATCAATCAGCTGTTGCCCCAACCCGATTTTTATCTAAATACTGAGTAGTATCAAGTAACAGTTGTTTTAGAGTACTAATATCTTATTTCGATTCACAGCAAACACTAGGAGTAAACCTATAAAATTGATTTTATTCATTCACTGATATGGACAGGATAGCCAACCGCAAGAGAAATTCGTTTTCACCGTTGTTATGTTCTGCTAATTACTCACAGGTGTCACCACCTGTTAATAACAGTTACTTTAAATTGAAATCTTCAACAAATTTAGTAATCTTAACATTTATTTCTATTATTTTTGTCATTATTAGCCAGAGTTAGCTTTTTTTACAATTCGATGTTTTTATAAAAAGAATCGATGCATCTAGTAGAAAAATTCTTTGTCAAAACATTGAATGGATACGATGCATCGAGGTTTAGTGAATATCCCTAGACACTACACAAATTCGCGGCCTCCAAGTTGAGGCTTTACAGCTTAGGTTACACTGCACTGTCGACTTGAGGCCCAGTGATGGCGCCGGTGTCATGTTTCCGGTCAGTTACGTAAAACAGTCGCTCGTAGGCCATCATTTCTAACAGCAGAACAGACAAATTATAAGGCTGCATTGAACCTGCTGGCTAGCTAAATGGGCTAAATATAGACCCGGAAAATGCTTCCTGAACCATTAAGTTTTTTTTAAACTGTGTAGGTAGCTACTAAAGCTTTCACAAACGCCCTAGAGTAGAGATTGGAAGTAATAAGCGCGACGTGTTGAATTGCTGCTACTATTCGCATAAGAAACAAGGGCGTAATTTAATGACCTAACAAATGATTTATTACCATCAACGTTATTTTGAAAATCGTTTAAGTACATAAAACGACTTAGTAATGTGACTTTAGAGTTCTCCATGTCGCGATGATGTTATCAGAAAATTATTGGACTCTAATAGTAATTAATTTTGTACTTGTTTGTTTGTGTATTTAATACATTAGACGAAATCAATAGCGCAAACAATTTCAGAAAAGCTTTCTGCTGGCTGCAGACATCGTACCAAGTGATTTTTGCCTAATTTTGCTTTAAGTTATCGTTTTTTGCGTACGGAGAGAAATAAAGTAAACTATGTCACCTAATAATATTATTTCCTTCCTAGATATTCGAGTAACACCAATAGAAATCCTCCTCTTTTATGTCCTTCATCCTTAAAGATATAAAATACTTATGGATTCAAAAAAAAATCACTGAAGGAGTCCGTTATTAATTGGTGCATGTATCTATTCTAAGTTAGTGTATTCTGTCTCGCAAATTTATTGCTGTACTTTAATGAATTTCTAATCTTTTAGATGAGATCTTTTTTGCGTCTTCTACCCTTGTGTTGTTGTTAGCTTTACGGTTACCAACGAAACGTAAAAATACTGGAACTTAAATGAAATTAAGTTTTGAATTTATTAACTCGGTCGTTACTTTCAACTAGGAGCTTAGGAGGTTAATTTAACTGTATCAAAGTTGAATGTTATTTCATTTTAAAAAATTTAATTACTGTATCACCGTTTCGTTCATAAGTTTCATTTAATAAGCTTGGTGGTTTTTGAGCCCAGACTTTGCATAATTTTTAAATTTTACTATTTATATCTCCCCCTTTCTTTAAATTCTTTCATTTCTACCCCATTTATCTCTTCGTAAAGAGAAAGTGGTGAATTTAAAATATATATATATATATATATATATATATATATATATATATATATAAAAACATTAAACCACACTGCAAACTGTAGTGAAAAGTGTGCTAGTGCCCTGAGAAAATAATTTAAAGGCCGCTACTCATTTTGCATCTTGCACTTTTCTTAATTCTTGTCGATCAATCTAAAATGCTACTTTGTATTATTAATCTCCATGCTGTTAAATTATTTGTTGCAATATTTGTTAGAGATCTGAAGCAATAGCAGAAAACGTAAAAAAAAGAAACAACATAACACTCCATAAATTCAAGAGCAACAATCTCAAGAATATGCATCAATTATGCCTGTAGTATGGACGGCTGTGAAGCGTTATAAAAATATTTGATTTGCATGGGTGACGCGCATGCGTCTGACAGCTAGAGAGCCCATCACAAGTGTATATTAAGTGTCACATTGTGAGTCTGGTGTTATCTTGACTCGCGAGAACACGTGCGTGCTGCTCAGTCGTGACTGGGTCGTTCTTGACACAATGGGCGAAGTATCTGAGCCGTGGCCTCCATCGTAAGAACGCCCGTCTATCGTCATGTCGTAGTGCATGCACACCGAGTTCTATCTGAATAGGATCAAGGTTTCGATAAAAGTGAATCATTGCACTGTTGTGATGGACGGAGCAGACCTCACGGAGTAAACAAAGGCCATCTTCGCAAGGGTGTTTTTTAGGTTTGAAATGTGCCGAGCGGTTACTTTCACTTTTGTTGCTACTGTTGTGACCTTCTACCTCCCTCCCCACTTTAATAATTCTTGGCTAATTCATTAAACATCTTACTTCTTTTCCCAGAGGTTGTCTGCATTCAGTTTCATCAAATCACTTATTAATTACAAGGTAGTAGCGGGTAGGAACAATTAGAAAAAATAAATTATTCTGAGTTGATAGATATACCACATTATTCAAAACAAAGTCTGTTATATTTAAACAAATTGGACACAGAGATCGACATTAGAAACTGCAATATGTAATTCGATTAATTACATCCATAAAGATTGTCCAGTAACCAACACTTTTACACTTAAATCCTTTTTCTTGTCACAATTACTTTCAGTCACATATGAAATTCAGCAAGTGTATATAAATCTTCCAGTCGTTTCATTTCCAGTCACCGTAACAAGAATAAACATTAGTACAGAACATTAGAGGGAAAAATGGACTTACATAATTACTAGGCGTGCTTGAGGTGCAGGCATTTACAGAAATAGATCTCACTGGGCAAAACTGAGGGCCATATTGTGTTCAGTGGGCCTTAAATACTCTCCGGCTAACTGTAGTTTGGGTCGGTCTGTATCTTTCTAACGTTGTTACCAACCCTGACTCCACGAATTTTTTTATATTGTTTTCTAAACTGTTTACCTTATGAATCAACACACAAAACTCAATATATAATACCTCTCCCTCCAGGGGATTTCAAGACCGATGAACTTTTGCAGGGACCAGGTAGTTCGCTCCAAGACGATCCGGCGGGAATGCGGAGTTGAAAGATCTCTAATCTTCACCTTCCTGCCACAGTGGCTGCCCCAGCAGCGTGCTTAAATTCTACACAAAATATTACTAATGCCTCACTCTCAGTACGGCAACTGAAGATCCATAATTATATTTTTTATTATCTATTTAACATTACGTTAGAGTCCCTATATAATTATTTACACTTTTAATGTATCTATTTTTCTCGGTGCTTATTGGGCTTATTGGAACACATGAGATAGTTGTAAAAATTTCCATGTTGGTCTGGAAGATATAGGCAATGTGTTACATTTCCGTCGAAACTTTTTCGAAATATTTCGAATGCTTTTTGCTAAGAAAGATGCGATTACTCTCTTGGAAGCCAGAAGTCTTAACACACAAAAATAGCATTCTACCTGCGATCGAAAATATTTTTTCCAGCTATTTTTGAAAGAATTTCCAGAAATCCCTCTTTGAAACTAGCGTATAGATCCATTCTTGAAAGAATTTCAGGAAAGTCTCCTTGAGAATGGAGTTAAGTACGCCGTTGTTGTAAACAATCAGGTTTGGCGTGTCTTCGAATACAGTGTAGATTTTACTATTGGGAAAGTTTCAGGAAGTTCTCTCTGGATATGGTTATAGATTCCATAGTTAAAAACATTTCGAAAAGTTTGTTTGTGCTCTGCTCTAACACAATTTGGGGCACTTTTAGGGACGTTTTCAACTTGTAAGGCAGTCAAAACTCGAGATTAGACGAGTTTTGTGTTTTAACAAGAGTATCCTAATGGATGTGGCTTTAAATTTGTGTCAAATGGAAATCCGATGTCGGTTTGGCTGCCTCACACACTTTGGGGCTCAAACTTTCTGCGCGGAGGGGGAAAAAGTCGTACATGTGCCTCAGAATATCCAAAATCTCCCAGTCGGAGTTCTGTGCATTTTTTCCTGCTGCTGGACAAATTAAGCTCCGATTCTTATTGGAATGTTCATCATATTTATTTCCGTGAGGGGCGAAAGAAGTGGAAATCGAATACACAATGTATAGCAGGGTTAGTCGACCCAATCACTTTTGTACCTCTGTTAAAAGCAAAGGTTTCTAACCGCCCACCAGTTATACAGTAATGATGATTCATCCAGTAGGGAAGTAAAATTTATAGAGTTAGAGCAGGTTAAAACAAATGATAATATTTACTTAACAAATACTTTATATTGGAATTTCACTACGTTTGGCAGAATAAATCTTTATATAACGACTTACTGTTGTTAAATCTATATTTTTATTTATACTTTGCGTACATAGAATCAAGAAGCCTGGTGAAATTACATGTAATTATTTAATTTATTAATGAGATCCCTGAGGCTGATGCTGCGAAACTGGATCGATTTTTGTAAGTAACTATGGAAGATCTCCTCTTTCAGAAATAATCAGGCGAATTCTTTCTATGGTAATAATACGATTAACAGAATTAAAGCTTGATTACATGAGATAGGGAAAAGTATCAAAAAACTGAATATCATTTTTCACATATTTAGATGTAAGACAGGCATTTTTATATTTTACAACAGATTTTCGTATACTCCGCCATCGAATTTTTCGTCATATCGAATTTCTAACAGTTCTTCTAGGCAAGCTGTATCGGTAAAAGGATTTTTCATCCAGTCGTACACCTTCAGTTTTAAAATATCCTCAAATCTTTTTCCTTGTCCAATTTAAGTTCGTTGAGGTGAATACGGAGTATGTTAGTATCCCCTGGAGTTATATTATCTCTTATGGACGATTATACAGGAAACTGATTTTTTTAAACAGGTTTTACTGTTCCGTACTGTCATTTGCTTGAATCCTATTACTGTCTTGAATGACTTGACCATACTTTTAATTACATATGAATGGCCGGTTCATCATACCATTTCTGGATCTCACTTTTTAACGATCTCTTATCATATGATTGGGTCTTTTCCTCATGGTACTTCTATGCACTGCCGAGTAGGGTTGGATCCGCTCACAGATTCACCTAAGTCAGTGTATTCTTCTCTGTTGCCCAGCTGGATGGTGTCTTAAAAACACGTTTCGACAGTTGGCTCTGTTGTCTTCATGCCAAGTAGCTTCCGGCTGTTATAAGCTTGTTGGGACTGCCTTTAGTTTTAATGTTTCATTGATTGTTGATTCAATCTACGAATTTTTTTTCACCCCTCGATACTATACGACCTCATTTCGTTGAAATATTTAAGTGCGGTTTGACTTCGTAAGCACATAGAACTTGTTTTACAAGAATAAATTTGTAAGTTTCAAAAATTAGATGTTAACAATCGCGATTGACAGTTTTTACAGCGGATTGTATGTGTTCCGGAGTGTTCCGTAAAGTCGTTTCAGTCATGCTACTGATGAGTGTGAGAGGATAGACAGCCGCAATTGCTCATGCCCGCTGTGCTGGTCGTTTTTTGTCGAGCTATTCAGAACAGCCACAGAGTTATGCTCTAACCGCTAGCGGATAATTATTCATCTCCATGACAATGATTGCCCGCATGCTGGTAGGAACAGTCTGAGCTTGCTGTGTGATTTTCTTTGAGAATCTTTCTCGCATCTATCTTAGTTTTTTATTTTGGGTGGAAGAGAACCTGAATGGAAAACGATATGACGGTAAGGAAGTTGTAAATAATTCTGTCCCCCACTGGCTAGAAAAATACGTTACTACCTACCTTGTACGCCGATGAAATATGTACTCTCAGTTAATACACAAGATTCAAGGCGACTGTAAGTATCAGTGAGTTTTATTTGTGAGACAATGCTCATACTACTTTAGAAATATAGCAAAAACTTTATTTTATGCCCTAACATTTTCGTAATTTACGAATTGCTCTCGAATATGTGCCGCCTTAAAACTTATTTAGAGAAATATTGTTGCTTAATGGCACATGAAAGCGTCCATTTTTTTCTTTTTGGGAAGTAGTCTCTCATTGACGGAGATAATTCCCGCTTAAACTTTTATTTTCTGATAGGTATTTACACAAAGTAGCTCAGTTACGTATTGGTAAGTCGAAATATTAGTCCACGGTAACTTAGTATACCCATTTAAGATATTTGTAGTGAATAGGTGTATGTATAATATACATCTGTATTGAAGGGTTTTGTAACATCTGAACTGCTCTGGCCTCGCATTCGGGAGGATGCCCCGTCGGGGCGTCCAGATTTGGGTTTTCAATGTTTTTTCCCAAACCACTCCAGGTGAATGCTGGGATGCTTCCTTCAAAAAGGCCATGGCTGAATTCCTTCCCGTTTATTTGTCCCCAGTCATTTCCTCGACGTCGACAAGACCCATAAAAAAAATCTAAACAGTGGTTGGAACGCTTATGGAATCATTCATTTGTTCCTCTGTCACAGAATTTAAATATTAAAATTTTATAATTATACATTGTTTTGGCTTTTACTGCCCCAAATACGATTATAATGCTAACATTAGAAACATCGTGGGGTTCAGAGTAGTCATAGGATGTTTTTTAGGGGTTAAAGATGTTTTTTTTTAGATGATCGACATGGGCATTAGATGAAAGGTGTCAACCCGGTGACTCTGAAAATATATGGATTTTTGTGTTCTTCCATGATTTTTGCGAGGTAAATATTATGTACCCTTTTTATTCCTGAAACTACTGTCCCGAAACTCTGTTATAATATACTGTGACTTTACAGGGATTCATTTATTTAATTTTGTGTGCTTGCTGATGGCAGACAATTTGTGGGTATTTATTTATTCCGTTACGATTGGTCAGGCAAGAGAGAAAGCTATCGACCAACAAGCAGCGCCTGCTATTGGCTTGTCCGTCCACTGTAACCACAGTGATTTTGGACGGCATATTTCAACTAGTCAGTAATAATGGCACTGCACAGCCGTCTGCGTTTCACAGGCGGAGATTTGGGCCGGCGATTGCGACTGCTTTGTTGGAGAGTCGGATCTGGGCCAGCGCTTGGTTCGTTTAACTCGCGAGGGCTCCGGTCCGTAATAACAATGTAATCACTCGCAAAGCTTGTGTTGTGAATGTTAGCTGGTCTTCCATTCATCTGACGAGAAGTTTCCTGTGGAAACAATAACGATACAGTGAACTGCAAACGAAATGGAATGCAGTCTTCACGCGAATTTTCTCCCAGTTGCAGCATTAAAGCTCGTTCCTCGTCTCTGGGAAAATTATTATTCTCTTTGGAATGATCTAACTGAGAATCAAAGTGCGGAAAAAAGCGCCAACAAAAGATACTTCCTTAAATGTGTGCATTCTTTACTACTTGATATGTTTACAGTTCATCGAAACTTTTATTTCAATATGCATAAATACAACGACGAAAAACAAAATCATGAGCAGCTTCTGTTGTCACATAATATATATATATATATTATCACAGATTTAACTGTTCATGAGGTATCCATGAATATTGTAATTCAACATATGTTTGGATTGGGAATTGAATTATGGGACTAAATATCTGAAAACTACCCTATTCTGACTGAAACAATTCGTACACACTGATAAACATGAAATTAGATGGCAAAGAGATTATTGTTTTGTGAGTTACGTTATTATAACAGTAGGCTAGTACTTAACTTATATAAACCACAGTATCAACCGATATTACTTCTTCCTTGCTGTAGGTATTCACCAGTTCGACTGCAAATTTTATAAGGTTTCACTGTTACGTACTTTGAAAGATATTTTTATATATATTTTTTTTTTAATGAAAATGGCATTGGGCCATTTTAAATTACACAATCAGTTGCTCATGTTTAAATCGTTCGAAACGTCATAACCATAGTAGCCAAAAACACAACATTTCAACTAAAACCATCGCATATCCATAATCGGACACGATATGGCGATATTTGCGATATGAGACAAAGGATTTAGCTTCCATTTCGTTTTTTTTTATCTGCTTTACGTCTCTCTAACGGCGAGGTCTTTAGAGACGGGAAAGGATGGGGAGCAAGGAATGGGAAGGAATTCGGCCATGGCCTTCTGAAGGAAGCATCCCGGCATTTGCCTGGAGTGGTTTTGGAAACCATGGAAAACCCAAATCTGGATGCCCGGACGGGGATTCGAACCACCGTCCTCCCGAATGCGAGGCCAGAACGCTAGCCGTTACATCACCACAATCGGTTTCGCATTTCGGATGGCGCTATTGTAGCCCATATCCTTGTTATGGGCAATGTTCGACTCACCCATCCTAATACCGGCTCAGTCATAGGTTTCTACATTTAAAATGATTGTTTTAGGGGGAAAAAAATTCAACACAAATAAGCACAGATTTTATACAACTAGGAACGTTCAAAAAAACAAACAACAAAAATTTAAAAAAAAACATAAAAACTTATGAGCTACCCCTCAAATATAAAAGCCTACTATCAGATAGTCGCTAGTAAAACGTTCTGCAAATTTAAAAATGGAATGTTATGTTGCATTTGACTCTTTCCTACAACTGTTTCACTAACATGAAGTAGACCGACGGCTGGGCACGGCGCATAAGAAGAATACAATACCGACCCAGTAATGGAGTGGATAAGACACAGCGGGTGGCAGTGACAAGTAGATTCTTCTGCCCGAATCGTTTTTGTTGGTCGGATGCGAGTGTCCAGTCACTTCCTGAAGCCTCGTCTTAGTCGTTTTTGGCGGACGCAAGCCAACTCGTTGCTGTAAGCATCCATGTCCGCCGCCGGCAGCCAAAGTAACGGATGCTGGAGTCGAGTTTTGGCAGCGGCTGGTCCGGTCTTCGTGTTAGTCTCACGCCTGTTTCGTCTCTTTTTATGGCTGTTGGCTGCACCGCCCCTGAGGCTGCGCGATGGCTCGTCGCAGCTGCGGGACTTTACGTGGTGGAATTAGTGAAGCGCATGTAGCGGCCTGGGCTAATGCGCTTTTAAACATCCCACAGTCGTGCAGGTGGGCAAAGCCAGATCATTTCTGCAGGCATAAGACATCCGATAGTAGAGTTTTAATAGTAACTGAAGGTTTTTCCACTCGGGACCGAACAACAATTCAGTATCCTAATACAAAAGCATAGAACTGAAAATTATTGTTCAGTTAACAATATCATTGTTTTGCTAATGATGTTTTATTGATTTACCATATGACTCATTACCACCTGCACTTCTCCGGAACTAACTTTGAATTCATATTTCCTGACACCGTGAAGATATTCCACTCATCCGCGTGACGTCCCTGCTCATGTTCTTTTGGCTAATGCGTTATCTGACGTCATACAGAACGGCGTTTCATCTTCCTAATATTGGAGGGAAAATAGCTATGGAATTTCAATTATTGGAAGGAACTTAAAATCACGTGTCTTCACGTCACAACGCTCTGTAAATTGAAATATCCTGATGACAAAAGATGCATTAAAATTAGGCACTTCGTAATTCAAAATGGCGTCCCTTCCCGAACACGTCCTTCAAAGTACATTTAAAGCAGTCCTTTTAACCGGTCTGTTGAAATGGCCAGTGAAGTGTTTCTGTTTTCACCATTGTATAAGTTGAAGAGTAGTGATACGAAAGGAATTTGGCATCTTAATTTTACTTTCAACCGTTCGTTGTCCTCCAAAAAATTTGGGCAGAGTAAAATTAGACGTACACACGACGAATGGGAAATGCTGATCCAGGTGTTGAATACAGTTTCCATATTTTTTATCGGTAGTGACCATTTGAACAAGAGGGTTTCACTTTGCCACCACATTGTCTCTTCCCAAACAGTAGTGGATGGAAATTATTTGGTTTTGCAGCAATGCAGTTCCTGCCAGTAGAGCGTTTCTTGGAGAATCAATACAGAAGAACCTGTTCGACATTCAACCTGCAGTGGCATCAACACACTAGTAAGTCGATGAGTCTTTTAGTAGTAATGTCTTACAGCGAGTTTGCGAACGTATTGTCTGTTTAAGTGCTGCGTAAGTATTCTCGTGCTCCGATGCGAAAACTGATTGATGTGCATGTTGAAAACGTATATGTGAGTGAAGTGTCATTAAATCCGAGTTCAACTGTAAACAATGCAAAACTAAAACTAGAAATTAAGGCATATGAATATTTGTTAATATTCGAGTCCGGCTTTGGACATGGGTAGTTTTAATTGAGTGTTGTGTTGTTCTCGCCATCGTGTTCCAACGATCCACGTCAACAGTCTGACACAACATCTAACACAGTCTGATTCAATATAATGGTCGCAGAAAACGAAGGTCACTTTTTTTTTAAGTGAGGTAACTTGATTTAAATAAAATCATTGTATCTCATTTTTGCTGTTTCTTTTTTTTTTATTTTATTCACCTCTGGGTGATTGAAATTACATTTTCAACAGCACACATAGCGCTATAAAACATATGTCTCTTACAGTGTGCACTCAACAAAGTATTTCTCTTCACTTAAGTAATGATGCGCGTACTAAACCTTCAATGTAGAGACATAATTTCCTCCGGAAATTAAATGCTAGTTTATCGTCACAGTCCTCCTGTGATCCATCGTTCTCGTTAAACATGTATGTCTATTGAGTTTAATATACGATTGTATGTACCGGTACTAAATAAAGCTAATATAAGACATTATTCTATAAATGATAAGTAGGTAATTGCCCTTTTTTATATAGTTTTCGCTCGGTTTGCTCAGTTCCTCTAAAGCGGTAACTTTAGTTTTCTCTGCACATAATGAAAATCACTATAATCTCTGGGCAAGTAAACGTTTCTTAGACATCTGCCTTCCAAGATCATTCTTCTTGCTATTAATTTTCCTTTCGTTTTCCATGGAATGTTTGCTTTTTTTTTTTTTTAAGAAAATGGCATCCAGCAAGCTCAATGTGTTTTATTTTTTATTATTTATCTCAACTGTCTAAGCATCTCCAGTGTCGCCCATTGTCATAATTTAAAGACAACATAGTACTGACATAGCAACCATCCATGCTCATCGTCGGACTCGAACCAGCGACCCCTGTAAAGCGAAGGCAGGTTTCCAGTCTTGCGGAACCGGAGTCTACCTGGCGAGTTAGATGTTGCATTAAAGTCTTATTGTAGTCGCTCTCATTTCTGTACCAGTTGTTTCTTTTATGACATTCGGCTGCTTAGGCCATACAGCCAGCTCAAGCGTGTTTATGATGTTTCAAGTGTTTCAGTTTGTAACGTGACGCGCTGCCGCCACGTTTTAATGTTCATTTCGTTTATTATATAAATCATAATGTTAGAGTAATTTACATAAATCTTGGGCGACCACCTAAATAGATTTTTGTTGTAATTTCCTAAAGTACGCAAGATTCCAAGTGAGGACTGTAATGCAATGGTGAACATTCAGTGTATCTTGTTAAAGCGAATATTAAAGAATTATTGAGCTGTGTAGGCTTGAAGCTAATCGTGGTCTTCCCGAACCATGGCGACATGAAGTCGCGGATTTAGGGTTTTGCCGGACGACACACTCAGCTCCCTGGGGACGGGCTGTCAACAAGGTCACTCACCTGGCGGGAAATGCCTGCCGCCCGAACACAGAGTCATCCTCGAACTTAGCCGAATATGTCCTACCTCTGTGAGATATTGGGAATATCACGTGACATTAGGTGCCAACCTGAAGATCCAATCCAAATGAGCATATAACTTAAAATCCTGGGAATTTTCTGTTAAATGTGATCTCCGAGACTGCAAGGGGGAGGAGCAAGAAGTTTTCCTCGCAGACCGAAGAGCGAGGAGCTGGACATTCGATTCTAAGCGAGTCTAGTCTGAGGTGGACTTGGAAAGTTGGCTTCTCTCGCCAACTGTCGCTGTACGACTCCTGGCTGCCGGCTTGCTGGAGCTGGCTTATCACGGCGACACCGCCAGTAATGGGATGGTGCGCTTTAACAGACAGGACGTGTCTATAGTAGGGTTACCAGAATTTTTTCTCAAAATCCGGGGACACTTCACAATTTTTTCACAAAAATCCGGGGAGGCTTTCGGCATTTGTCCTAATTACGCGTTGTACTTTTATAAGTTATATGTTTAAAGGATGGATTAACTTAAAAGCCACATATTGTTTATATTTTGTATTTTAAATGAGGATCACAGACAGCCAAATTGCACACAGCTCAAAGCTGTTGTGTCCAAGACGCAATATCCTTGTAATTTTCTTTTATTTCTAGGCACGTGCAAGGAAAGAAGGGTGCTTCATATCTCTTGCTTTAATCGAATGCTTTAGCAAATAAGAGCATTTAAATATCTCTCGCTTGATTAAAAAAAATTCTGAGGACAACAGTAAAAATCCGGGGACATTGCGGGGACGGAATTTGTCCGTGGACAGAGAGGTAAATACGGGGACTGTTCCCGGCAAACGGGGACGTCTGGTAACCCTAGTCTATAGCCGCCATGTGAGACAGTCTCACCTACTGTGGATCATCTCCGAACACCGCAGACATCAGACGCAGAACTACAATGGTAATTTATTACGACCAAGCCATCTGATTGTGCATTCCGTTAAACTGAACCTTTAAGCGACTTTGAGAGGATAGATCCATGTTCTAACTTTGTAATTGAAAAATCCCTGAGCTAGCGGCATAATTTGCCAGAACTAGTTATTTTCGAATGATATATTGTTCATTCGTGGCGCCCATGATTTTCTTTTAACTGTAAAGTCACAGTATTATGATACCTTTGTCTGAGGTCGTCATAACTTGTATTTTTAATTGTTTCCAAATGTCATTATTTCTTGCATTTTAATTCTGAGATGGATTTAAAAGTAAATATACAATTGTTTGCTTGCTCATGACGGCTAATTGTACCTCTGAGCGTTGCTTTTATGATTTTGCCAATTTGTGTTATTGTTAACGGTAAATTCGCTCAGACTTGTAATCGCCAATGATAAGAAAATAAATGTCATATTGTGACAATTTTCCTATATTCCAACTAACATCGAGATTCTTGCAAAATTAATAAATTTTCACTCCTTCATAAAAATTAAATTTAAAATTAAAAATCCCCTTTATTAATCATAAAGGTATGAAAGATAATTACGTAGTCTACCCATTGAGGCACCCACTACAAGTTCCTGGACACAACTTCAATACACTTAAACACTGAAGCCCTTAGCCAGACTCGAAACGGCGACTTTCGGTAGGTGGAGCCAGTGCTCTAGCCCTTACCGACGTCGGCCCCTCTGCCAGTTGTGGACTCCGGTGAACAGCGTGCGGTCAGCCTCTGGAGTGAGCAGTTTATGATGGTCCGCAGAGGAAAGCTGGCGCCACTCCACGCTGCGTCTCGCCGGCGCCGGTTTCCTTCAGAGGAGACCGCGATCCGTCGTATCGACCGGATTGACCCGCTCGCTGCCACAAACAGGCTGAGGTTCCCCAGGTTAATGGGGCCGGGAAGACTGCGGTCTCCCAGCCTGGCCAGGTTCTGGCAGTTCATGGTCTCGTTACTCCCCGGCCTAAAGATACTGGCGTCACCATCCAACGCCGTAGTAAACAACCATTTCAAAAGTCGTCAGTTCCTGTACAAATAGGTAGTTCTTAACTGAAATGGAGTAGGTGCCGGTTACACGGTATAATGTAACATCTTTTTTCGGAAAGACAATAAAGCCTTCAAGTGTTTTTAATTAGATAAAATACGATTCATAATTAAGATAGTTTAATAATATAAACTGCTCATATTAGAACAGAAGTAATTATTGTTTTTAGGCAACAATTAGAGAGCAGAAGCATTTTCCATTGAGTTTGCTGGATGACACTATGAGGTCAGGTAATTAGCTCCCTTGGTCCCCGTCGTCATCGCCTTCTCAGGGCTTTGCTTATCTAAAGTACAAACTAGTATCCTAAGGAAGATAGAATCAACCTTTATCTTTGGAATTCCTTCAACTTCAACCTGTCAGACATAGATGCTGCTAGTTGCTCGAAACGAGTTTACGGTTGTGGTTAGTATTTACTCGTATGCGGATATCGAAGAAGAAAGTCTCAATTGCCGGGAAAAGCTGCGATGCCTTTACATCGATTCATTTATGTAAACCCCATCAAACATTAGTAGGCATCTCTTTCTCCGTCTATACTAGGAATCAACGCTGGTCCGCAGTATTTTTCCCTGTTTGGTGGGAAAGGGGCGGGGAGGGAGGACGTGACATCGCGAGGCGATGTGTTGCTCAGACAGGACGTCGCGTATGAGGCGACTTAATAACAAGCCATCTCTCCTCAACGTGAAGTAAATCTTATAAATACTCTGTCTCTCGTATGGTTTCAATTAGGTCTTTCATAAAGGCTGAAGTGTATTTCATTACGGTTTTATGGGACTTGTTATCCCCCATAAGGGAACCTGTGCGCAAACTGTCTCTCGTAAGGAATAAAACCACCAATAAAAATGAGTAAGAGAATTCATTTTGGTACCTATTTAATGAGCGCCAGTGATAATATAAGAGTGTTTAAAGATTTCAAATGTGTTTTGCTAAATATTATTATTGATCCTCTCTTATCATATATAATATGTGTTGTTATTAGAGAAAGAAGACGAAGTTGTATTAATAATTTCAAGTTAGTGATTCAGTTTTCCACACGGTAGGTGGTAACTTTCGCTTCTGGCATTCGGCAGCACATGGGTTCAAATCACAGTCTTGTTATTAGGATTTCGGTTTTACATGATTTCTCGAAATGACTCCAGACGATTGCCTCAAAAGGCAATTGCCGAGTTCATTCCCGTTCCTTGTCCCCGATTCTCATCCGCCTCTAATGACCTCCACGTAGACGAGGCGTAAAGCCTTAAGCAACAAAAAATTTGCAAGTGGTGATAGAGGATATAGACAATTTTATGTCCAATTAGTTTTAAGAAAGATAACTGATAAGATAATACAACTATACATTCATTTTACAAGTCATGTTGCCATCAGGCTAATCATTGACATCTTGGCCACTCGAGCAGATGCGCACAAGGCATCATAGAGGGAAGCTTACAACAGCCACTCAAGATATTTGATTCTCTTATATGATTATAAATGATCAATTTGCATGATCTGTCTAAAAGCTTCGTGAACTGTTTATATAACACTGTAATTGAGGACTGTAAAGGAATACAACTTTTCCTATTCTTTATCGACAGTTCTTAACTATGCGGAGAAAATAGACGTTTTTAATCTGAATTCGCTGCAGTGTTAGCTTTTTGCTGTGAGCAAGCTCTCTTTACGTCCGGTAATATTGTCCGCAACCGAAAAGAATTTATATCGGAAATGTGTGGTATTTGAGATGTATTTTTAAAAGAAACAGCGGGTTGCAAAGGAATGGTAGTGGGAGTCATATGAGATGGATATACGAATTAACAGGTATAATATCTGGGTTTTTTCCTAGTCTATAAGTTTGATTTGGTTATGATTGCTTCATAAAGGAAGAACAATTATTTCATGGTGATACTATTGAGAGTTTTAGTGAGGTAGTGAGTTTGAAAATGTAGAAATCTTAATGATTACAAATCTTTTATGTCAATTATTTTACCTTGAAATTTTTTAGAATTCATATACATATATAAAGACAAAGTAATAAAAATAAAAATTAATCAAGTAATTTATGCGAGTAAATAGTACACATTAGAAATCGATACTCAGACTTAAGTTTTTTTCCATTACACTGTTAAATGGTATTCTAGTTTCCTGCCGCCTAAGTCTAGATAACAAAATTGAAACCTCAAACTCCTATGATTTTTTTGGAATCAGTTTTGAGAAAGAAACTGAGCGTGGTGGGTGAGCGGTTAACGATGTGGCCTCGCGTTCGGGAGGACGCCGGTTCGAATCTCCGTCCGGGCATCCAGATTTGGGTTTTCAGTGGTTTCCCCAAATCACTCCGGGCGAATGCCGGCATGCTTCCTTCAAAAGGCTATGGTCGAATTCCTTCCTATTCCTGGTTCCCAGTCCCATACCGCCTCTAATGACCTCGACGTCGACGAGGCGTAAAGCCATAAGTACAACAACAAAATTATGTATATATATATGTATTTGAGAAAGAAACTCTTTACTTTGAAACAGTGAATATTCTCAACATAAAGAAGAATCATAAGATTTTTTAAAAAAAAAGTTTCTTATACTAATAATTTTGTTAAGGGCTCAAAGTATTAGTAAAACAGAACTAACCAATAGAAAATTAAAATTGTAAAAAGAACTTCACAAAAGCATCTAAAACATTTTTACATAATTTAAATTGTTTAATCATCCTTATGTTGGGGGAAGTGAGTAGGATGAAAAGATTCAGATTAATGCGTCAATACTGATTTATCTCAGAACTATTTATCAGAAATTGCAGCTGCAACATCATGTGCTTGGCAATCAGCTTGGCGTGTACATCATGTCTTAGGGAACCGAGATAACCGTTACTGTTTTGTATGAAGCTAGTTTTGCCAATTGTTTACCAAGTTTTCATAAATTATTCTCTGAACTGCCATACAGCGACGTAATTATTCATGCTAATTTTTTATAAGACACTACTTTGAATGGTGTGTCGCTGGCCAAACGTTGCTGCAGTACGCGAATGCACGTCAATGAATCATCTGCGATTGCGGCGAAGGCTTTGTTAGTAGAAGTGGGTCGCAGGAAACTAATACACCTGTCCACAATGAAGTGGTTACGCACGCGAGCAACTGTCCGAGGACGCCCTGCTCAAAGTGGTTCACGTCAGACACATCTGTGCTCAACGTAAAACTTGCTGCTACTATCCACAGAAGTCCTAATTTCCTTTCATTACACACGCACGAGAAAGCGGGTGATCAGTTATGCGCTTCGATTACCTTAATCCCCAGGGAAAAGCCTTTCCGATCCAGACTCATTCGATAGCGAACCTTGGGCTTTACCGCAAGCATATCTTCCACAAAATATCCTCTTCACGGAGATCGAAAAGCGATCATCCATTTCGTTTCCCAGATTAAGCCTTCGTCTGCGTAGCTCCAATCTATACCCATGTAAATTTGTTGGGTTCTTCAGTTTATTCATTACGTGTAGTTTCAGCGTTCGTAAGATTCCTTAACCAAACTAATAAAAACAGAAACCTTATAGCTTCTGCATCTCCAGCCTATGATTCCAGCCTTGAAGTTCCTCTGCTTCTTTTATTATGACATTTCACAGGAACATGCGTTATATTGTCTGCGAAAGTTTCGTAGACTTCCTCGCCATACATGTATCAGAGGAACGATTTTTTATTAATTTTTTCAAAATTTATTTATTTATTTATTTATATTTTATTATTTTTTTGCGTGCCTTGTTCAATGTGGATTTGATAAACTGGTGTGATAGAAAAATTTTATTCAGTTTTTTCCAACTAGTAAATATCACTGAAAAATCGTAAAGAATTAAGGATGATTGCAAATAATTAGGACTTTCAACGAAAACTATTTTGGATACGGTAAACAACATCTATCCTCTTCCCCTGTATATCAGAAACTATTGATCCGAAAATTCTTTCATAGCTTACAATGATAGGTAGGCTCCTAAAAATTATAACTATCGTAACGGAGTTTATGATTTTAAAAAAAATCAAATGAGTAGTTTTAGCAAGTTTTATTTTTCAGTAAATAGATTTTTTGATAAAAGATTATATATATCATTCGGTAGAGAATTTCGCTAGTGGGGTATTAAATAAGTATTTAAAGCACATTATTTTAAACATCTCACCATATTTTTAAAAAGTTTTACAAAATAACTTTTTTTAGCGATTTCAGTTTGATACAAAATTTGGAATTTAAAGTGTGCGATAGTAAGTCACACTTGACTTATTTTTCCTCCTGCGATAATGGTTCGGAGTGACACAGTCAGGTTGTGAAATTGCTGCGTTAATGTTTTCTGGAACATATCACACTCACCATTTGCTATACTGTGGCACAGGCGGGTGGAGTCACATAGAAAATTCCTTGCTGTGCAGTGCGTTGGTAGCCGCCGCGAAGTGGCCCATTTGTTTGGTGGACTTGGTATTAAGCAAAGCCGTGCCGTTTGCTGTAGCGGAAGGCGCAAAGTGGAGTGAGTCGCTCCTTATTCGGATAAGCATCGTTGGACGCACGTGTCGAGTCGGCTGGCTGCTACAGCTTCATCGATCGAGGCTGGCCGCGTGGTTGGCGAGGCATTCTGAGACAGATGGAAAGGTTTGAGGCGAATTTGGCTCTGGTCCCGTGCCATAAGTCGAGGCATAATTCAAATTTCAGTCTCAAGCAAACTTAGGCATTTCCTTGTGCTGGTCACTGCATTGTGTAGTTCTTGTGCTCGACAGCAATTCCTATAATTTCCGCGCAACAATGTTTCTTGTCAGATGAAAGTAAAGTTGCACTTAAAGCTACAGATTTCACCTGGAATGGTACGGTCGAAATATATACCCCTGATTCGCAGAAAGCTTAAAACTGTTATCATTTGTATGGTATCTTCTCCTAGTTAGTAATCTGGTGAATGCTGAAAACTTCTATTGTTGTCGTATCTACCAAGCAAGACTGATATTAAGGGTATTTTAGCACCAACAAAAGAGATTTCTTTTGCTATCAAATATTTACTTAATCATTTTTCTGTTTTACTTTTTTAATTTAAAAAATACCAATTAATGATTTAACTCTGAGAAACAGTTTTCACAATCATTATATATGATGCTCAACTTTTATGGAAGTGAAGCTTGGAAATCTAAGTTCATAAACTTGTCACACAAAATATTTTAAAATTACAGACGAAAAAAATGGATTTTGTTGTAGAATCTCATGAAAGGAGAGATAGTACGATCGGTAACTTTTTAAGACAAGCGAGGTTTTTTAATTTGTTAGTAGAAGGATCAGATGAGGCGAAGACCTACATAAGAAGGCAAAGATGTGATTCAACTAATTGGAAACGTTAGTTACGAGGAATCAATGCAGATTAGGCAATTAACTGAGGATATAAAATGTCAGGAGAGTGCATTAAATCACTACAGAATATTATTATTTTTGAAAAATTTAATTTTATAAGATGAACTACATACTATTTGATTTTCTCATTCAGATTTTGTCTTCGACCAAGGAAAACAACCCATCGGATTTTTTTTTTTTAATTTTTTTTTATTTTCAGTTGGGGTACATTTTGTGTAGACACAACACATTTAAAGATAACTGATCAGAAAAAAGTTGTTTGCGAAACGGTTACACATGTTTGTCTTCTAGCAAATAATTATATACGACATTGATTCATTCACATTAATTAACTAATTAAGTATTTTGTTATTTTTTAAATAAATTATTCATTCTTGTAACATATTTGTTTTTTTGTAAGCGTGTTTTGTGAAATGTAGTTATCTAGCATACAAACATTTATTTTTATTTTTATTTTTATTTTGCTTCCAGCTTTACATTACATCGACATCTAGGCCATTGGAGCAGGACTTGGGGAGTGGGGGGGTTGCTTTTATTATTAGAGTATGACTGCATTTCTCACAAATAGAACAGGTCTCTTTACCTCGCTTCTTAAAAGAAATGTTCAGTATATTTATTCGTTCAAAATACAGTTATGTAATTGATATTTGACAGGTACCACCTTGTATGCGTACTACAACCTGCTGTGTACTAGATTTGTTCAAGAAACAATTGACATAAACAAAGAAAATTATGTTTTGGTTCTTCAAACTCTTTTCTCCCGCCCTGGCTTCTTACCACTTTTGGCTTTTCCCAAGCAGAACATTCCATTAGAAGTGACTCGAGCTTATTGATGCAAAAACATTATGCAAATTATAGAGGCTACTTGTACTATGTCTCCGAAGATTCATTCCAGCGAAGTAACTCCCTGTGTAGAGAACTTCGGTGTTTCATGTATCGAACTTTAAGTATTGTGCATAAAGTTTGATATTTTTTAAGCTCATCTCGCATGTACGCTGATCAGCCACAACATTATGACCACCGATCTAATAGCCGGTATGTCCGCCTTTTGTACGGATAACAGCGGCGACGCGTCTAATCATGGAAACATGAGGCCTTGGTAGGTCGCTGGAGGGAGTTGGCACCATGGCACCACATCTGCACACACAAGTCTCCTAATTCCCGTAAATTCCGGGGAGGGGGCCGATGAGCTCTGACGCCACGTTCAATCACATTCCAGATGTGTTCGATCGGGTTCAGATCTGGTGAGTTGGGAGGCCGGCACATCAGTTGCAACTCACCTCTGTGTTCCTCGAACTACTCCATCACGCTCCTGGCCGTGTGACATAGCGCATTATCTTGTTGTAAAATGTCACTGCCGTTGCGAAACATGGTCGTCATGAAGCGGTGTATGTGGTCTGAAACCAGTGTACTATACATATTGGCCGTCATGGTGCTTTGCACGATCTCCACTGGACCCATGGATGCCCACGAAAATGTTCCCCAGAGCATAATTGAGCCGTCGCCAGCTTGTCTTTGTCCCGCGGTACAGATCTCGAGAAGCTCTTCCCTTGGAAAACGACAGATTCGCACCCTCCCATCGGCATGATAGTATTGAGACTCATCAGACCATCGTCCAGTGACGATGGTCCCGCGCCCATTTCAGTCGTAGTTGCCGATGTCGTGGTGTTAACATTGACACATGCATGGATCGTCGGCTGCGGAGGTCCATTGTTAGGATTGTTCGGTGCACTGTGTGTTCAGATACACTTGTCCTCTGCCCAGCATTAAAGTCTGATATTAATTTCGCCACTTCGCCGCCTGTCCTGTTTCACCATTCTGCCCAGCCTACAAGTCCGACATCTGTAGTGAGGGGTGGCCTCCCTACCCCTTGACGTTTGGACGTGGTTTCACCTTGGTTTCGCCACTTGTTGAAGACACTAATCACAGCACCCTTCGGACATCTGACTAGTTGTGCATTTTCCGAAATGCTCATGCCGAGCCTCCGGGCCATCACAATCTGCCCTCAATCAAACAGATTTACATCGCGCACCTTACCCATTTTAAACACGGATAGCACTCTCACTGATACTACATGCACCTTGCATGTGTCTGACTTGCAGTCATTCATCGTCAGGTGACGCTGCTATTGCCTGGGCGGGTTTATATCGATACTATGTAGGTGGTCATAATGTTCTGGATGATCAGTGTATCTATGTTCGCAAAAGAACAAATAGTATTCAGGTATCAGAGAAAGTGACTGTTGATTTTTTTCGCTGGTTTATTCGTATTGATCTACTTACATTATTGTTTAAAAATTATTTACCGTTGCATCTTCTCGTTCATTTCTAACACATCCTAAGCCATGCTAATCTCCAGAAACATTGCATTTAATCAAATAATATGAAGATTCAATTCCTGATGAAGAGATGTAACCTTTTTTTAATTGCTTAATCCCTTGTATCGGCAGAAGATGTTTATAGTGCCTGTCCACTGTATCGTTATCATTGTCAGTGCTTTGTGTATGAGTTCATTTACTAAATAATTTCCTAAGCTCACTCACTCACCTCGATAGCTATTGGCTGGTGAACGGTGTCACGTGTCAGCCATGTTGCTAATGAAAGCAACATATATATATATATATATATTTAATTAAGTCACTCATGGTCTCTGCTGTAACCACGAATTCCAGTTGTCATTCCGGCCTAGACTAAATTTCAATTTAATTAAAACTTTCACTAATTTTGCTACTTTACCAAAGTTTATACATTACAATTTATTTGATTTTTTCGTATTTTACTGACCACTTTCGTTAATAGTCTTTGTTCATGTTCGCTCTACGTGAGTTATTAGGTTATTTAAAGTGTACATGAGACCAAATGTGTTACCGAATCGAGTGTTTTGGCAATTCATTTCTTCGGACTTGTTTAACTGTTTATTGGAATATGTATTAAGTTCTCTGGTCGTTACAAACACTATGACCAATGATTACATTATGAGTGTTTGCACAGCCGCAACAAAAAACAACGTGATGCTTTCGAAGAAAACAGGAATTTTCTAAATTTTGCAGAGTGAACTTTAAAGGGCAAATACAAGTCAAGTTTGTATTTAAGCAAATTGGAGTCTATGACCTTTGAAACAATTTCGATCATTCCTGTCCGTGTTTAATTCCTAGGTCTATTAATACTTCTGAGTTCTTCAAGCTCAAGAGATTTTATTCACCCTAAGGGTGAACACAGATCAAGTTCGCATTTTTGAGGGCGCTAATGACCCCGCTGTCGACGCGCCCTAAAGCAACAACAACAACAAGTTCGAATTTGTTCAGATCAGGCAATCTGTTATAATCTTTGGCCCTTAAAACTGGAACTATTCTAGACTCGTGACGATACACAAAAAACGGTCACTGGCTTACACCAGTACTAAAATAAAATTAAATATTGCGTTAATCAGCCGCTAGTATTTCTAAAAGAAGCGATAGTAAACTGCAAAACTGCAAGCAACTAAACGCGCTATAAGTTGAGTCAACCTAGAATTGAAGCGATGGCATGTTCCCTTTGTCATTCTTGAACTTGCTCCTATTTTAATGACTCCGCTTAGTTTGTAAATTACGTACCGTATAAGCATTACAAGGAGGATATAACACGTAAAAACGTTCATGTACTAAGTCGTGTTTGAACCGTCATTGCAACACGAGGCCAATGTGCTGGCCTCTGCGCTGCCGGATCGACCTGGAACATTTAACATCATAACTAGGGTTCGGGTCTTTATTACCAAAAAAGGAGAAATATGCATTCAAATATAACCTTAAAAAGGGATAAATATGACCTAAAAATAACAAAATGGGACCACATATTTAATTTTATTATGCATCAAAACATGTTCAGTAATACACCATTTATTTTATCTAGTAGTGTCGCTTTCGTGTAGACAGCATAATTTGCTTCTGTGCACTCACTGCACCATTGGGAAATTAAATTTTCAGTCGTTTTGTCGAAGTCACTTTAATATCACATAATTTACGGAAAAAATAACCCTTTCGCCTGCACGAAAATACTACCCTCCAAATTCTTTTACGTAACTCCGTAACTTCCAGTTTCAGATAATTTTGTTTTCGCAAAGGTGGTACTCACTGATCCACTGCAGATTTAACGATGACTGAATATTATTTTCAAAAGTGCTGGCGACAGTGAGACATTGATAGATGCGGATCGACACAGGCATGCAGGTGCTGTATTGTCGAAATTAAACGGCGGGCAGAACATTAACGTGTAGAGAGTGACTATAATGTATAACTTTAATTCTTGAATGATGAATTCCAACCAATTCAGTGACATTTAGTTCAGTTTTTTCCTCCAGTGTATAAGAGAAGTACAATTCTCTGAATAATTACCTTAATTTCTTCTTATCTATAACCTCTAGTGAATTCCCGGTATTATTAAAAAAAATTACCAGATTTTCCTCAAATTATGGCCATATGACCATAAATATTATCATAATATGGCCAAAACCAGGAAAACAGCCTGAATATGCAATTATATGCTAGATAAAATACATTTAAATACGATTAGAAACATTTTATCAGTGTTTAATTCAGCATTATAGCTCAAAAAGAAGGCAGGAGAATAATATGACTCATAATAAAGATCCGAACCCTACCCTAGGTATACACTGCCGTGACTCTCTTTGCCCTCCTACTGTCTTCCAGTGAATCCTATTCCAGCTCTTTTATCATATTTGTTACTGATTGTGTTGTGCGGTAATTTCCAGAGACCATTCTAGCAGCCATTCTTTGATCGTCAACTCCTGTATTTGATACCCAAAATGTGGGTCCCATACTACACTATCATATTGATCATCATGTCCTAACTGAAAATTGCAGTTTTTTTTTTTTTTTTTTTTTTTTTTTTTTTTTTTTTTTTTTTTTTTAACTTGAAAACATGTGCACTGTGGCGTTAGCATGGACAGTTCTTTTCTAAATATGCCATACTTACTTTATTCCATTTGAGGAATGACCGTCAATCATTTGACGCCGATGCTGAATGGGTTTACTTACAACGGAAACATACAAAACATTTGATTTTCGGGCATGAGGTCCTCTTCGTTCTTTGTGTTGTGATATTTCTTACGATCAGTTGGGTCTGAAGGGTTGAGGCCGTGAAAGAACCCCGCCCACTGACGTCACTGCGGCATCATACGGGGATCATTACGGAGGCGGCAGCTGGCCGCGTAAAGGCACCGCCTAGCCCGCAGCTGGTCGATTTCGCAACTTCCAAACAACACCCTGGCTTCCTCATTACAAACACCGAACCAGGTTACGCTTCACTTCCGTACAGTATTCTCCTACCTGTCCGATATTCCACACTTTCCTCCATTCTGTCATTCTAATTGTGAGGATAGTACTGGCAAATGAAATAGCTGAAATATATCCTTTAATGTCACGTCACTACCAATGTGATGTACGCTAAGAGATCAAGTTTTATTTATTATGTGGCGACCAATGTGCTACTTCATTTAGCGTTACCCAAGTCGAGAAACAGGCTTAAATAAAAAATGCCTCAACTAACGACAGCAAAAAGTCCTCAGATCATTCAACCCACTTTCTGCCTTGAATCAAGAAGCTGGACTTCCTTAAACAGAATACGCAGATGTTCAGACTTCCTCTCTGATTGTGACCTCGCGGCATACGGTGGGAACTTTGCAGACTTCACCTGTGTTGGTGACGCAGCAATAGATTACGTGAGAAATATTAATGTTTGTCAATCGAGTATCTCTTGCGCAATTTTTGCTGCTAATTCGAATGTGATCAATGTATTTTGCAATAGATGTGATGTATTTTCCTACCATACGATAAATAAAAAATAAACCAACAAATACCACACGAGTTCGGTGGTTCAAATAAATTGTCCGCAGATCAGTCGCAACTCCAACTAATGTTTTCTCCTATCTTCCACGACGACAAATAGCACAGGTGCAGCAGTGTATCTGCTGATTAGATAACCGGGTATTAAAATTGCAATAAAAAAGTGCTTATTTTCTTTCCGAAGCTAAAAGCCCAGGAATGGTTCCTCAAACCCACTCAAATTGCACTTTAGGGAGAGGGTGTTAGGCAAGTGACGGGAAGGAATTTGGCATTGACATTTTTTGATACAACCATCCTAGCATTCGCCTGGTGTGGTTTAGGGAAAGCATGGTAAATCGAAATCAAGATTGCCGCCCTGCGAATCGAAACAGCGTCCTCCCAAATGCAAATCCCGAACGATAACTGCTCACCCACCTACCCTAAATCTAGAGAAACATATACACACATACATAATTCACAAATTGTGGGTCGCTTCTCATCAATACTAATCTCTACTCTGTGCATTCTAATCCCAAATGGCAAGAGATAAGAAAGAATTCATATAAGCATCAATGCGGCACCTTATTTCTCTAATTTTATCTTTCCTGTCATTGTGGCTCAAATAGGTTGGTGGACGAAGTGTTTCATCACACTCGTAAATGATCGAGGATTTATCAATAGGTTCAAACGGAACCTATCGTCTGACTGCCAGAAAATTGCAGCCCCAATCTACCAATCAATTCTGTGACGCAATCAAAACGACTGTGGCAAGCACTCACGAATCGAACGGCTCTTCTGTTCTCTCTCTATACTGTGAATCAATCCCCTACGAAACGGATCCCAAACGGCACAACAGTAGTCCAAATGTGATCCCATGATAGTTTTGTACGCAACCTCCTTAGTTTGTGCATTACAATTTTTCAAGATTAGGTCTATGAATCGTAGTATAGAATAGTTATACCTGCAATTAATGTACAAGTCCCATTTCATGTTTAGTGTTAGTTGCCATTCGTCGCACCATGCCAAAATAACATGAAGATCGCGCTGAATTTTTAAGCAATCGGCCGGATTCTTTACTTCACTACAGATAACCGCATCATCATCGAACGTCTCAAACTACTATTCAAGTTGTCTCCGAGGTCGTTTATAAAAATTAAAAAAAGAAGTGGCCCTATTACACTTCCTTGAGAAACGCCTGATGTAACTTCTAGATTATAAGAGACTTCTTCTTCAACGACGACATACTGCGGCCAACCAGTTAGAAAATCCTTTATCCATTCACAAAGTTGGTCAGATCTTAAGCTCTAATCTTCGCTAAGCCCAGAATCGAAGGCTTTCAGACCCCCTCCCCTCCCCCTCCCCCAATTGCATCGAAGCGTAAATTTGCATCAGTAACTTTCACTATGTCAGTTGTAAGTTACCAGGATGGAAGATAGTGGGGGAACTTTATGAGCAAATTCCAGTGCTGATAGTACCTTTGACTTCAGCTGGTGAGTCACAAAGGGGAATCAGGAGTTCTGTGTCTGCTTTCCCACAATATATGATTGAACAGTGTCAACAGGTACAACGTTATATTGAAATCGGCAAGTATACGAACAACACTCGTCGAAATTTTTTGAAAATTTTCATGGCTTGTTCGCTGACATTTTCTGTCCAGGTGACTGGAGCGCGTGTGTGGTCCAGTGGGAAATAACGGTCTGCGGCAGTCCAGTGGTGACAGGCGGCCCAGCGCGACATGACTCATGTTATCTGTCGGACGGTGGGTATGGAAATGGGCTGCCGGGTGCAATTAGCCGGCACAAATAAACAGACTGTAATAACGGGAGCTACCGCGCTCCCCTCCTGATTTAGGGACACTTCATCGCTGCTTCCTGTCCACCCCTAAATGAAGTTACAGCACCGAGTTACAGTTCCGAGATTGAACTGATTGTGACAGGATTCGATTTTCTGAAAACGAACAATGCTATCTTTTATTAACCCTGGGTCTGGTAAGGTAGCTCAGTCGGAACGTTTACTTTCTACTAGCTGGATGGCTGTGTGTCATATCCCGACAAAAATGAGTGTTTTTGTTGGAATCTGAACGGCCACAAGTATTGTGCTTCCCGAATTATATCCGAGAGAATTGGAGGGATGGGGGTACGGAATAGGAAGGAATTCCGTCATGACCTTCTGAAGGAATCATGCTGGTATGTCAAATTATTACGTTGGCCAGCCAACTGAAGAGCAACAGGGTGGTGCAACTCAACAACCAGTCAGCATTAGACTTTATTTTTTTGAGTTGCCGTGCATTTATTACAATAGTGGGAATAAGCCCGACAAGTTGGCTCCGGTGGTTGTGGCACCATGATGGTGTCTAACGCCTGACGCCAGGTTAGCTGGCTCAAGTCCTGATGAAAGAAGAAAGTTTCATCATCAGGACTTGGCCGGCAGGGTAGGAGAAGTGGAGATGACCGGTTCATAATGTCAAACTGTGTGCCAAAGTTATGGCTAAATTCACAAACCTCTCCGTATCGTACTGCGGAGAGGTTTGTGATGGAGTGAGGACAATGTTGATATTTGTTCTTCTGTTGGATAGGGACGTTAAGCTTGAGGTTCGCTAGGTGTAATTCGAAAAAGCAGATCCGAACGGGCCGGCACCGGGTTTCACAATCTCCCTTCCTTCATATTTCATTCATTCACAACGCAAGCAACACATCACAGTCATCCACATAGGATCGTAACACGTACATGCGCTTCCATAACTGGAATAGACAAAGGGAAAGCACTCCAGTTGCAATTCCCAAGGCAAGGGGTTGATGACGATTCCTGTGTCATGATCATAGTCATCAGTGGGGGGATAAGATTTTGGTTGTAAATATTATGAACCTGGGCATATGTTTGTCTGAAATTTTTTACTGCTGAATCAGATACCATCTGTGATCGTCCTCCTCCTCCAATGAAAACTTTTTCTTTGGCCTTTGCAGATAAACTAAATCGAGGTCATTAGAGCCTGGAATTCCTCCATGGCCTTCTGAATGACTCATCCCGGCATTCGCTTGGAGTGATTTCCATAAAAGTTCAATGCTAAATCATTTCCATTGATGAGGTAGTCAGCTTGACTGTCTCATAAGCAGCATTTTTTCTTTTAAACGAATTTTCTGAATGACTTTAGCTGCAGTCACGCCAGACAGTAATACAGGTGACTTTACCAGGACTTATTATTGCGATGATCATCATGTGTGAGAACTCATATTTTTTTCATATGAAGTCATTTGATTTGGAATTGGTTTTTGGATGAGATATTGTAATTATTGTTGTCCAACCTGTGTGTCAACATCCGTCTGAGTATCTTATCTGAGTACCCTTTAGAAACATGGATAGGACAAATTTAATCAATCACTTCATTTCGTGACTTGGTTTTTACTTTATTTTGGAGATCATAAACTCAGTTATTACCTTAGCCTCACGAGATCGGTAGATCAACAGTACTACTCCATGTTATCTTCCTGTCGAGAGGTTGCTGGATGCCTGCGGTTTCATTGAGGTCTCTTATCAGTTACCGCCGTGGGACTTGGGTTACCAGCCGTGGAATGCAGGTCTGCGTGGTCTGCAGCTTGGTAATATTTTTCTTCTCCGTATAACAAAATGGTAACGCTGCAAAGCATTCGATTTGTTTATATGGTCTGTGATTTTTATTTTTCACATTTTGTTTGCATATTTCACTTCGTAATGATTTTATCACTTTGGAACCATAATCGATGCTAATGAAAAATTTCCTCATTCGATATTTAACTGTGAGAGTACTTCCTGATACTTTTTTATACTGATTTGGTGATACTATAATACTATTTTAATACCTGGAATTGCTTACATTCATTGTACCCTTAAAAAGTAGGTGTAGCATAACGACAAGCTCAGCTGCCAAGAATTGTTTTACGATTATATCATGTTGGGTTATGATACTCCTTTGATGATTCTCAGATGGGAACAAACGCTCTCTGTTGTCGTTGTTAATATGATTTACAGAGCTGGGGGCGAGGATAACGCACATACAGTATCTGTTAGTGGGAGAAGAAGAGATATTCTCGATGAAAACGTGATAGAGGCATTGCGTGGATAAAAGTTATAGTCTGTAATAAATCTGTTAGTGGGAGAACAAGAGATATTCTCGATGAAAACGTGATAGAAACATTGCGTGGATAAAAGTTATAGTCTGTAATAAATCTGCCGCAAAGTAAGTACTCCCATGTCAGTTTATTCAAAACCGTGGTCGATCTTTCAACTAAGCAAATCAAACGTTAGCGACGTTGAAATATCAGTTTACGTAATTGTTCAAGAGCTTGACTTTGTTTTGAATGTATTAAAATATAACTAAGGCAAGAATTGAGATATATTTAAATAATTATATATATTTTTTGATATGTGTAAAGAAGTTATATTTGAACAAAAGTACTCTAACCAATCTAGTAGGTGAAAAGCGTGAATTTTTGTCAGATTGGTAAGTATTCTTATGTCAGCTTTCTCAAAACTTTGATCGATTATTCAGCTATGAAAATGAAACATTAGCATTGTTGAAATATCAATTTACCTGGTTAGTTGTTCAAGAACTTGGCTTTATAAGAAAAAAATAATAATTCAAAATGTTTTAAATATATAAAAATGTAACCAAGGTAACAAGTAAGATAAATTCAGAAAATTTTTTGTTGGCTGTGTGATATGTGTAAAACAAATTTATATTGGGGAATAACTACAGTTGCGTTTAGTTCTATTAGTTATTGTAATGAATATATGAAATTTCAACGTTATGAATGAAGTTTGTAATAGATGCATATAAATTTCTCGGTTACGCTAAGTTCCTTACTCTTCGTCGTCAGCTGGTTCAGTAGCTTTGTTAAAGAGCTACACATTTCGAATCCCGATAGAATCGGAACTCAAATGACTCCGTTACCTTGCTTTTCCATTTTCGATATAAGTTTAGTAAATACACAGACGGAAAAAAAAATCCCAACACCAAGAAAGACTTGTGTTAGATAAACGAAATTTGGTAGGCGTGTTTATACATCTGAAAGATGACATCGATTCAAATTTCGCGCTTCGCGCATAAGTGTGGCGCTAGTAGCGCTACTCAGAGCTTGCAAATCAGGTTTGCTTTAAATACGCGCTGTAAAGTTTGTGAACGTTATTTACCGCTGAGATTTGACATAGTGAGTTGATGTTAGCCAAGAATGCCTTTAAGAAGACGAAGAAGCCATTATCAACAGCTCACCGAGTTTGAACGAGGTCGTGTAATAGGGCTACGAGAAGGTGGATTTTCTTTTCGCGATATTGCAGAAAGACTTGGCCGGAATGTATCCACTGTGCATGATTGTTGGGTGCAGTGGTCAAGGGATGGTACTGCCTCAAGAAGACCGGGTTCCGGGAGGCCACGTGGCACTACTGAGAGGGAAGACCGCCGTATTCGGCGTACAGCTGTGGCGCATCGTACTGCGTCTGCGGCAGAAATTCGAGCTGCAGTTGGTACCACAGTGACACAACGAACTGTTAGAAATCGGTTACTTCAAGGACAGCTCCGAGCCAGGCGCCCTGTAGCGTGCATTCCACTGACTACAAGCCATCGCCGTTTGCGACTCCAGTGGTGTCAAGCCAGAGCTCATTGGAGGACGGAGTGGAGATCTGTTGTGTTTTCTGATGAAAGCAGGTTCTGCCTTGGTGCCAGTGATGGCCGAGTGTTGGTCAGAAGGAGGCCAGGGGAACGCCTGCAACCAAACTGTCTGCGGCCTAGACACACTGGACCTACACCTGGAGACATGGTCTGGGGAGCAATTTCCTATGACAGCAGGAGCACTCTTGTGGTTATACCAAACACACTGACTGCAAATTTGTACGTCAGTCTGGTAATTCAACCTGTAGTGCTGCCATTCATGAACAGCATTCAAGGGGGAGTTTTTCAACAGGATAACGCTCGCCCTCATACCGCTGTTGTCTCGCAACGTGCTCTACAGAGTGTCGACATGTTACCTTGGCCTGCGAGATCACCAGATCTGTCTCCAATTGAACACGTATGGGATATCATTGGACGACAACTCCAGCATCATCCACAGCCAGCACTGACCGTCCCAGTATTGACAGCACAAGTACAACAAGCATGGAACTCCATACCACAAAGTGACATTCGAAACCTGTATGACACAATGCATTCACGTTTGCAGGCTTGCATTCAAAATTCTGGAGGTTACACCGGCTATTAATTTAACAGTATTTCACATTTGAAATGCATTTTCTTGAGCTTAAATTAACCTGTGATCTTGAAAATTTAATCAATTAAACATGTTAACTTGACAAATGCATTGTCCAAATTTCATTACTCTACAATAATTTTTTCTTGGTGTTGGGATTTTTTTTTCCGTCTGTGTATGTGTTATTCCTTTACTGGAATTTCACAGTAATATGGAAAATCTCTTTAAGTGGAATACGTTTTAATTTGATATTCCGTCGTCAGATGGCAGGAGATTTATTTATTTACTATTCATTCGAACGATTTTTTTTATTTTTATTTATTTATTTGCCTGTGCTTGGAACTTTCCGTCTCGATTGAAAGTTAGTGCCGATATACTGTGGTTAATTTTCCAGAAGTGTTGACGCATTTGTAGGTTCTATATCTTCACAAACTGCTATGGGTCGTTGAGTATGTGTGTTATATGTCACTGCGGCCAATAAACCTTAAATTAAACAAAAAATCTTAATAATACGTAACGGAGTGTCTGGATATTAGGTAAGGTAAGCGGAGCCAAACTTGGTATTCAACCCCGATGGCTGGCTGTACCCTCCCAGAGGAGGTATTCTTAGCATGGTGTTGGAAACAGGCTGGCCAGTTCGTTTCCTCCTTACCTTACCTAACCAGGTAATCCAACCGACTAAAGGAGACCTACACTTTAACATGAATTCGGAACCACGGAAGCTTTCTAGCATACTCCACATTACGCAGCAAGCTGTGGCAGAGGTGAAAGATCGGTTAATGACCTATCAAAATCCCGCCGAAACCGGGATTAGAACCAGGGGCCTTCGGGGGCATCCATAAATTACGTGAGGTGTTTTTCCGGATTTCCGGCCCCTCACCCCCACCCCCTCTGCCTAGAAATCGTCCTCACAATTCCGTTGACACCCCCTCTTTTCGACGAAACCCCCCCCTAAAATCGACTTTCGCGTCATTTGTAGATCTTTTTTTTTTTAGCTCGACAGTCCAACAAAAATATTGGTAAAACCTCACGTGAGATTTTCGTTGACCCCCCTCCCCCTTGGTGAGATTTCGCCGGACCCCCCCCATTTCATCTCACGTAATTTATGGACGCCCCCTTTCGCTCTCCAGTCAGGCGCCTTAACCTGTGAGCCACCAGGCGCTGGGTGCTAGGTACAGAGCGAAAATTATAGACGAACAGAGAGATTGAAAACAGTAATGTTTAACTTAGTTCTTCCCACTATTTCACACTGTGAGTAATAAACACCCTTTCTTTATACACATAAGTTATTTGCTGCACCTGACGCGTCGTTATTAGTTCGCTGACCACCAATCTGACAAGGCCGTCATTTCAAATACAGCATCGTACTTTTGCTGGAATACTAAGGAGATTTAGGCCTCTAATTCTGGAGGGTCCAGGTTTTTGTTCTCCATCTGAGTCATCCAGCTTTCGGTTTTCGATGGTTTTGCGAAATCAGTACGGATAGCTGGATAACAGAATGGGCGTCGTGAAAATCACAGAGCATCGTGAAAATTAGTAATCACTGCTCAGAATTTCCAGGATTAAAACTGCTGCGGCCAATTTGGAGTAAATTAAATGGCATTAGATGTGGCACGAAAAGAATTGCTACCACTCTCCATACCTGGAGTGAGTTGCAATTTATAAGGTTCTTTAAGTGTCATGTAACATCTAATGCAAAATAAATAAACTATAGATTAATGCTGTGATGATTCTTTAATTAAAGTCTGGCATATTTTCTTCCCGTCTGGACAGTAATCCCCTAATCTCGTCTTCGACGAGCCAAAAACGTATGCGGCCTTGGGCATGGGTGGATTTAATTTCCTGTTATGTTATCATCCTTTCCAATACTTGGCGTAGTAGCCTGTAACGTCTCCATCCAGACGTTTGTTCCTCTGGGAACGTAAAGTAGTATTATCAATGGTCTTTTGCATTTACCAATCCTTTTAATATTTTGTAACTATTTTTCCCAATACTCCTGAATAAGATCGGTATAGATATTACTTTTAATTTATCTGTTATCTGTCTGTTATATAATCAAACCGTGTATATGCGGCAGCACTTCTCAGCATCTTCATTTGCACAGCAGTCAGTTGTCACCCATCTTGTGCTTATATCTATTATTTATGCAGTAATATTAAATTTGAATAATACGACCTACTCTAGCAGGAAAATAGCATCCTAGTATAATTTATTAGGTCATCGGTTTATTTTTCTTTATTGATTTCTGCTAATTTTAGGATCAGCGATTCGAAAAAATGATTAATTCTCTTGTCAAACTGGTCATCGCCTGTATGGTACAGTTGCCAAATGTCTTTTTTTTATCTTTCTTTTTTGCGGGTCAATAATGTACGATTCATTTAGGAAAGTTGCGTAATAACACGAGTCCTCACCAAGCAATGGATGTAAGGCTAAGAGTAGATACTTACGCCTTTTCTGCGTTTAAAAGAAAAACTTTGTTAACCACAACATGGTTGCAGTATTTTACGTTGAGTTTATTTTCCTGTTATATCCAAACTGTGTATATATCTCGATAGTGTGCTTCTCGTAACTCATTAAGCTGTTTTCATAAACAGCCGAAAGATTAAAGGCAAGTTACCGCAGCGTGATTCACACTCGCTTTGAAAATTAACTTAGCTTCGTACTTCAAAATTACAATGTTTGGTGTTTCCTTATAACTATTAATAGCAATAGTGTTTTTTCTTATAGCTTTCCGAACTGATATTTTTCTCCTTGTAGCTGCTCCCAGTCAACACCACTCAGCTATAACGCTAAAATAGTTGGAACATTCTATAACGTTGTTCCAAAATTAAATGTAAACTATTTAATTGTTTATTTAAGTTCAATCTCGCATTGAGAGGTATTTTGTATGTATTTAATTATATTTCATATTTATTTCTGGGAATATGCTTGTAAAATGTAAATATTACTCGGAATGACTCATTTGGAAAGGCGAAAAAACCTACATCTAAAAATAACATCTCTGTATTGGTGGAAGATCAAAACACTTCTCAAACAAGTATACCTTCCTGTACCAGATATATTTACCATTTTTGTTGGATTCTGAGGCTCGCTTGTAGAAAAAGTGAAATGAATACAATTAGATTACCTGTGGCATCAAGGGGATACCGTGTGACGGTGAGACAGCTGTTTTGTACTGATTTATCTTACGAAATATGGCCAGTCATATAATACCGAAAACTTCGGTAAATATTTGTCACTTATTGAAACGTATTTTTATAAAAATAACACCAGGTTTCCTCGTTTTGTTCTTATAAATTTTAGTATTTTGTTTATTTTCCAGTATTTATACATTAGTTTCTATCCATCACAAATCAAATTAATAATTTTTTTACCTTTTAGTATGTAAAGCGCTGCCTTTATTCCCGAATCAGTTATTTGATTTGCACCTCAAGGAATGAAGCAAATACACATTGAAATAGTTTAAAACGTGTGTATAATGCCTCGGAGAGAGAACTGTGCCACTAGAGATGTAAAACTGCATTGGAAAGCCGACGCAACGGCATAATTTCGCAGAGTGCTTTTAACGCTTTACTGAACACTGCTGTAATGTAACGAGATAAGCTCTTTTGAAATATATTGCATCTTCTGCCGTAAAAGAAGAAGTTAAGGATATTTAAACAGTATAAAATTTTCTGTAATACTAGAAGTATATGATCGTTTGATTCTTCTCGAGCGCCCAGAAGCGGTCAGTACAGCGTCGACGATCAAAAGGACACAGTTAAACCGTGAAATACCAGTAAGCAGATTGGGGCGACGTGGAAGAGTCTTATCTCAGAGACAAGAAGCCGGATCCGGGAATTGTTTGTATAAGCTGATGAGATTGCCGACGAGGAGAGGGGATTTGCAGCTGAGCACTTGTTCTCACAGCGAATTATAAGATTGCCTGCGATGAATAAAAGAATTACGATAAAATCAAAAGCACGTTTCTCGGGCGATAGGGAGCAAAGAGAACTGTAGGAGTTATCTGGTGTGGAACTGTGAGGTGACTGAGGAGAACCTTCAAAATCAAAATACGAATAAATAAAAATTCTATTATCGCTTTTTCTGAATGAAGCCGATTGTAATATCTTTTTGTGTCTGAGTTAAAGTATCGATGCAGATAACCTGTGGCGAAGGAGCAGAGAAGAGTATCGCTGGCTATGGAGGTTGTTACAACGGCTTGATATATTCGGATGGAAAGACAATTTTAGAAAGATTCGTTCTTAATATTAAGTGTGTAAATACCAATAAATGGTGATCATAATTCTGAAGTAATACAATAAATATTACTATTTCTTCGATACAGTTAACGTCAATGAGGAGCATATTTGTGGTAGCAAAAATGCAATTAATTTCGAATTAGGAAGACGGTAATTAATTAAACAAAAGTATTTTAACTACATCGTAAATAAGAAAAGCTTAGTCGCATTTGTAAAAATAGGAAGACGATATCATTTAAAAATATTTTGCTTGAAACTGTTCTTTTTATTTACATAGTCGAAATATGACGAAACTAAAGACCGAAAGTAGTCAAAGGTAAACTATTAAAATAAAAAAGGAATGAGAGAGAAGCCAAAGCAAAAGAAGAACATAGAGTAAAGAAAGCAACTTTTTAATAAAGTTGCAAAATTGTTTTTTATTTTTTTAGAAAGTTGTAAACACAGCAGTTGAAACAGTTTTCGATTAATTCAGAATGTTAACAAAGAAGTTTGAATTTTTTGTTTTGCTGAATGATTAATTAACACTTCCGAAGATCTTACGTAAAATGCACTGGAACCGAATTATTCAAGAAAAAACGCAAAAAATGATTGAGGTTTATTTTTTTATCTGGTGGAAAACTCAAAATTGCTGAAAATTTCAAAATCTTATTTTTTCAACTTATCAAAAAATCAAAATTACGCGACCTTTTGTATGGCAAAACCCATTTTTGGCCTATGTGTACTATTTGTACGTTATCACGACATGCCGACTTGTGACCTATGTACAAACTGCCCTCCGATGATTGATCTGGTTACCCATCAGCAGTGGCGTCGAAGCCAGATGTACGCATTTGTATGCACACAATGCTCGCGTGGCTACATTGTTCCCCGGGTGGCGCGGGGGAGTTGTGCCAATTGGCCTCTCCTGCTGATTGACGGCCTGGTTGTGCAGCTGTCGGGGAAACTTCCACCTATGGTATAGAGGGCAGATGGGCTCACACGAGTACGTGGGAACCCACGGCACACTGTTCCTTACTTTGTGTATCACTGCTCTGATCAATAACGCAACTGACTAGCAGATTTGCAGTAGTTAGTGTTAGCTATACATCCTTATGAACAAGGTTTGGGCCATTAGTTATTGAAAAGGGCTTACTGAAGTCGGCGCAAAGTCAGACTTTCCTACACAACTTCTCGTAGCCTATGTATGCGTCTGCAATTGCAATTACTATATTTTTTTAAACATCTACGTCTAAAACCAGCGGAGAAAGAACGACGAATAAAAAGCCATAGATATGGTGTACCAAGGTTTTGCACCAAACCAGTTTGGTTATCTTCGCAATCCGTTCTTTGACTTCATACGATAGGACGATATTCCTACGTGATTTGCACTTGAATGTCGATTCTGAAGTTTTTATTGTCTGAGATTTATAGATCTTTGTTTAACGTCGG
This sequence comes from Vandiemenella viatica, assembly GCA_031002005.1. Taxonomy (NCBI): domain Eukaryota; kingdom Metazoa; phylum Arthropoda; class Insecta; order Orthoptera; family Morabidae; genus Vandiemenella; species Vandiemenella viatica. Next base: position 90,728,897 of record JARYHS010009186.1, read on the forward strand.
AACTTGGATTTTTCATTTCTGACGAAATGGCATTTTATCTCTGAACACTGCTATCGGTTATTCGCCTATTACTCTTAACAATTTTTACAATAGAATCAGACTATCTAATATAATTTTTAACTCAGTTTGGTTTGCACTGAACCTTAGGACAGATTATCAACAATATATATATTACTTTTTTTTACAATGAATGTAGTTTTTTTTAAGAAAATCTTTTCTTAACGTATGGAAAAAATGTAATCAGTTGAGATATCAAATAACATTAATGATGTAGATTTTCTTCTTAGCAAATAGATGTTTAGCAGCTATGTCTCCTGTATTTGCTGTTGCATAGTGTGAAGAAGTTATTCCTACTCTTCCCACGATCAGTGGAGAGCATTCATTCATTTGTTGCAGCGGCAAGGGTTCCTCTAGCCCAGTAATTCACAACCTGTGGTTCGCGTAGATGTGACAGGTCGTCCTCTGGGAGAATGTTAAAAATTTAATTCTATTTAAATTAAAAAAAAACAGTTTGGTATTCAACTCGAAGTTTAGTTGAACCCTCCCGAAGGAGGTATACTTAAGACTTGTATTGGAGGTAGGATGACCAGTTTCTTTCCTCCTTGCCTAACCTAACCCGGTAATTCACAGGGTAAATGGGACAAACAGTTTATCGGAGAATCTAAACAACGCAAGTTTTATGGCGTACTTCACATTACACACTAACTTCGGTAAGAGGTGAAGGTCGGCTTAAGGTAGGGTTACCAGACATCCCCGTTTGCCGGGGACAGTCCCCGTATTTAGCTCTCTGTCCCCAGACAGATTTCGTCCCCGCAATGTCCCCGGATTTTTACTGTTGTCCTCAGATTTTTTTTTTAATAAAGCGAGAGTTCTTTTAAAACCCTGATTTGCTGATGCATTCGTTTAAAGCAAGAGATATGAAGTGCACTTCTTTCCTTGTATGTGCCTAGGAATAAAAGAAAATTACAAGGATATTGCATCTTGGACACAACAGCTTTGGAAAATCAAGTCTCCTTGCTGTTTGTAACATGGCTGTCTGTGATCCTCATTTAAAATACAAAATACAAACAATATTTGGCTTTTAAGTTAACCTAACCTTTAATCATTAAACTTATAAAAGTACAACGCGTAATTAGGACAAATGCGGAATGCGTCCCCGGATTTGGAGAAAAAATTCTGGTAACCCTAGCTTAAGGCCTATGAAAATCCCCACCGAGAAAGGGATTCGAACCGGGGATCTTTCGATCTTCAGCCAGTCGCTTAAACCACTGAGCCACCAGCCCGTTGCAAATCAAGCTATCATATCAAGAAGTAAATTAATAGTGAGTAATACCACAATATTATTAGTTTTTCTTTGTTTCTTTGCGTATTTTATTCTCTTTCTTCTGCATGCTCATAACATTATTCATTTGGTTGGTAAATATTAAGAGCATTCAATGTATAATTCACTCATTTTCATTGCTGTGTATCCTTAGGAATTCAAAAGATGATTTTAGAGTTATTGTGTTATAATGGTACACTATATAATGTCCTGAATATAAAAAAAATACATACTATAGGTAAAACAATCTCCCAAATAAGTTTATAGCCCAAAAATTATTTTAGACATTTTACTGGTCCTCGGGTTGGAAAGGTTGAGAAACGGTGCTCTAGCCGCTTGATTGCAGTTCAAGTCACGAATCGCTGGCCGACTTCCAAGATGCACTGCAGATCCGCGTTCGATGCAGGTTGGGCTGCACTCACTGCAGTGGTATTCGTGATTCGTGACCGCAAATGTTTTTTATGGTACAAAAAGGAGAAAACTTTCATTCAAATAGAGTAAGGAAATGAGAAAGTTCAGAAAGCTGTAAGACTTTGTTGAGGAACCGAGACCAATGATCACCTTAAACTCTCTTTAGAAAAAGCTTCGTTCTACAAATTAAGAGAGAAATAACCTTCCAGAATGTTTTTTCCTGAAACTTGTCGCTGACTCTTGTCTTCCTAAAACGACGTAAGAATATGACTTTACGAATCTGGGCCGTAATATCCTATGTACTTTCAGGCTGAAGCTTTCTTCATAAGGCGAATGACGAGCGTGGTGGGTGAGCAGTAACGCTCTGGTCTAGCATTCGGGAGGAGGCGGGTTCGAATACCTGTCCGGCTATCCCGATTTGGGTTTTCCAAGGTTTTCTCAGATCACTCCACCCGTATGCCGGGATGGTTCCGTCAGAAGTCATGGCAGAATTCCTTGTCATTTCTTGCCATTCCTTGTTCCCAATCATTTCTAGGCTCTAACGCCCTCGATGTCGACGAGGCAAAATAAAAAATAAAAAAATTGAATGATGGTGAAAATGACTGTTGAGTCTTCATAACTCCAAACATGTAGAATCTAGCGACAATTGGAAAGATACCAATCATGATATATGTTAATAGACATGCACGTTTAATCGTTTTACAAAACTACGGAGAAAAGATATCTGGATAGCGCTAGCTGGATATGACTCGGATTTGAGTTATATAACCATTGCGCCAAATCCGGTATTCTTAGCACCTACAGTTTAACGCGAAACGTACTAGAGTTGGTTATGGATTTCGTTTTAATAATACGATGGAGTTGGTACGTATTTCATTAAACATTTCGACTGTGGGAAGCAATTTTGATACTAATATGCTAACGCTTCTGTCTTAATTTCTCAGATTATCAGCATCATATCGAAATCCAACATACCCTGTTTTACTCCTGGGACCATGGGCTGTGCATTAATCGAAAGTCCATCAAAATTCTTCCCGTTGGATTTGTGTGAATCGTGTTAGAAAATGGAAATTAATTTACGGCCTTTTTTCTTAACTTATCAGCTTCCTGCAAAATCAAACATATCGTCTTTGACTCCTGGAGCGCTGGTTTGCACATTTTTCAAAACCTCCTCAAAATCTCAATAATATTTTTTCAATGAAAAACTGAAACTATTTTGTGGTCATTTTTTAAATTGTTGTTTTTTTGTTGTTGTTGATTTTTTTGTTGTTTTTGTTGTTTTGTTGTTTTTTATATATATATATTTCAGTTTTTCGACGACACAGCTGTACATTGATCAAAATCCTATCAAAATCCCATGTGATATATAAGTCCAAGTTGCAGCCACGTTAAAGAGACGCCTAACCTGGCTATTTACTTAATATTATCTCTGCTTTTTACTGCAGCCTGGTACGTCCTCTGCTTGAGTACGCGTGTCCAGGGGGGTACGCGGTCAAACCGAACATTGCCAGACTACAAACATTGCTGTGCATAGCTCTTCACGTAACAAAAAGGTTCCCAGATGGAGACCTCCAAGCAGCTGGCCACATCCATCTACATGACAGAACACACTGATAGCGCAGCTGGGCACGTACGACACCTATTAGACCGCCGCGGAAAACCACTCTCAATTTTTGAACAACAATGAAGAAACATATCAGCTCTAGAGAAGACATACCAGAACAAAAGTGCTGAATGCAGGTGACGTTTGAGGGAAATGCCTTCGGATAGCACCCTTCATCACAACCTGCTTAACAACGCCAGAAAGGCACAAAATGCTGAGCGATGACGGTTATTGTCACCTAGTCAGGTCAGATAAGGTTAAATCCCGTCCAGCCATCCTGACTGAGATTTACCGTGCTTTTCCTCAGTCACTCCAGGCGAATGGTGGGATGGTTCCTTTTATAGGCCTCGATCTACTTCCTTCCCATTCTCATCCCTTAGGGTAACTATTCTGAAAATGGTCTCGATGAAACTACACCAGCGCGCCTTCCAGGCTACACCGGGGAGTAATAAAAAAAAATCGGTTATTGCTACATAATACGGGTAAATAGCTCCTCAATGCATCATCTTTAATCAGCTAATCAGCTAAGTATCAAGCCGTTACACTTGCTGTGGAAAGTGTATTGAACAATGGGCAATTAATTACTGTTTGAGAATTGCAGCAGGTCATCCATATTCTCTTGTCAGCTATACTGAGATATTAAGTGTAGCTGAAAAGGGAACATTGATGATCCGCTGCGCTACCGCATCGGCACACGACAACAAATAAACGTGTGTAGCTGTAGAATTATACTGACTTTCAGGAGAACGTGGTTACTTCATCTACACTAATGGAGCGGTCTGGTGGCTAAATGGCTAAGGCGTCTAGCTGGAGATCAAAAGGTCCCTGGTTCGAATCCCTGTCTCGGCGGGAATTTTACCCCAAACCTTACCTCTGGCACAGCTTGCTGTGTCATGTGAAGTACGCCAGAACGACCACACGGAATTATTATCTACAGTAATGTTCAAAGCGACGTTTATGTCGATGGAGTGGCCGCGCTGGATGTTTGTGAGCCTCCACTGGGGTTGCCAGCCAGGACAGACCGCTGTCAATGAAGTTTATGGAGCGTATCGTTTCCAGCCGGAGGGTCCATTGTGTTCGGCGAGCGGCTTCCCTTGTGCGCCACCTCTCAATGGCAGCCACATAGATCTGTCGCGGTGTGTTTTCCCATGGAACACGGTGGAGCGCGCAGTTTGGTCTGTTTCCGATATTCCAAACAGTACAGTACAGTCCTATTTACTGCCCGGCACTAGACAAATGACAAACACAATGGAATAGAATCAAGAGCTGCGTTGTTTTCTCGCGGGTCTAATACGGAACAAGCGGTTTTCCGTTTCCTTCGTGATCCGCCCGACTATTTCTAAGTTTTCTCCTGACCTTAGGATGTAAACGAATCTCCTCATGCGAATCATTCTTCCAGAATAACTTCTTACTCAAGGAAAACAACAACGCTTGAAATCTAGGAAACAGCCGTGGTGCACAGCAATTAACCTTACAGAATCTTCTTTCAGCATCAACAAGTTGTGGATAACTCAGTGGGAGCAGTCATCAGTAGTCAATAAAAATCTAGTTGCGTATCCTTCAGTACGGTTACAAGGATTCGAACAGGACAAGGCATAAGCGGCTACTTGTTACACAAATGGGGCTGGGTAGGCTCCGCAAATTGTGACTGTGGAGCCACCGTACAGACCATATCGTTTCTGACAGTCCTCTTAGAGCATATAAAGGAACAATAGTGGAGATACACGATGCGTCCATGAGTGCAGTTGATTAGATACAAACACTAGATCTAGAGATATAATAGTGTACAAGCTTGTGATATGCCCATCTGTCTTATTATTTTACTTATCTTGTAAAATATTATACGATAAATAAATTAAGTTCATCGTAAGTAAATGCGATTCTCAGAAATCACCAATTTCCTTCATGAAATCAACGATTTTCTTTGTTGCGTATTTATTTGTGAATTTAGTGACAGAGCGAACGCACTAGCCAAAGACGGGACTAGTTTTTATGATGACGTCACTTGTTGTACGGGCAGTTCCACCAGTTGCAGTTCGCAGAAGTCGTTGAGAAGAGTTGAGCGTGCGTATATTACCAAGTAACTTTCGGGTCTACCGTTAAAGTAAACGTGGTTTCAATTTCCGGTCTGGTCGTTCAGATATCGGTTTTCCATATTTTATTCAATCACACCAAGGAAATATCGGGATGATGCCTCATTAAAGGCTATAGACTGTTTGCCTCCCATTCCTTGTCCACAATCCTGTCTCAACTGTAATTTAAATAGGTGTTAGCAAGCTGTAAAGTAGGTAAATTCACTTAATGCTATTTGCATTTAACAAATGTTTTGTTTTAGTATTCTGCTAATGTAAAATAAAGGAAATAATAAGAGTTTTGCACATTAATTTCTCATTGACTTCGTAACATCGCTATCTCTTGCTGTATAAAAGAAACAGTGTTCGAAAACAAAAGATGAAGTATTGTTTACAAATTAAATTAGTGTGTTTGTTATCCAAGTTCTGGTTTAAGGAGGAAATGGTAATTCCTATACGTTCCAAAAACTATCTACAAGACTGAACACGCAATTAGTAGATACGACGGCTATCAGTAAGTTGTTTTTTTTTATGCTAACTTGCTCACATTTTCGGCAACAATATACAAGTTAACAAACTGGTCAAATAACTTTTGCGTAGCTACTGAAAACATTGTTAACAAGCCAGATGAAATATAAACTAGTTCTGAGATAAGCGAGGACTAATGGAAGCACTTGCAGATTTCATTGTTAAATGCGAACCGGAAAACTCACATGCATGCATGCAAAACATTCACTAAAACTTGGTGCATCGGCCGCAGGACTCTGTCGATATTCGTTCATTAATGTCGTTGTCCACCTAACGTTTTCCGTCGTCTCATTCCTTCCATCCAAGCGACATTTAGAGGAAAAACAGCAGAATCTTACACCAAACAGTTCTGATTGGCTTGAAACTTCCCGATGTCGCTTCGTGAAACCGTTCCAAACTAAATGCTACGGTTTGATAGCGTTTTCGCATTACGAACTTTTGGCTTATTACGAATTGTACAAAAACTGTTGTAGATAAAATATAAGGAAATTAGGTGGGACATTTTGTATAGCATTTTAATGAATGAAATATAAAGATCTGAAATGATTTGATAGTTGTTTATGACCTGTATTAACACACAAGAGGGTGAAGTAGGATAACGGGTCACTGCCAAAGTCTTCTGCGTAGTTCATAAGTTCATTACTTCTGCATGGTCGGCGAATTTCTTACTGCTAGCTAGCTGCAAAGAGCGATTTGTGATAGGTCGGTAGAGGAAGAAGGCTGACTTTCTTTGAACAGACGGCCATGTGAACAGGATATATTATGTTAGTATTTGTTGTTTAATAATACGCCATTACAACTGTTGGATATTGTTTTTATTTTCCGGACGCGTTTCGCCTCTCGCCGAGGTATCTTCAGCGTACAGTTTTGCTGTAATATGTGATTTGTTATTGACTTTTAAATACAATGATTTTTAGATTTACCAAAATTATTCTTACATAGGCAGCATAATATTACTTATATTCATATAACAGTTTGATTACTAATATTTTTATATCCGTTTTGGATTATCATGCAAGACGTTTTGTTTACATATATTATGGTTGATTTAGTTCTGTCGTTTTAATGGTTTTAAAACCGTAATAGTGGCTGATGAACTTCGCATTTTTCAAACTTGAAAGTAATGCATTATTGTCCGATAAGAGGATCGTTTTCATGTCAGCTACCGAGCGTGGTGGTGTAACGGCTAGCGTTCTGGCCTCGCATTCGGGAGGACGGCGGTTCGAATCCCCGTCCGGGCATCCAGATTTAGGTTTTCCATGGTTTCCCCAAATCACTCCAGGTGAATGCCGGGATGCTTCCTTCAAAAGGTCATGGCCGAATTCCTTCCAATTCCTTGCCCCCCATCCTTTCCCGTCTCTTAAGACCTAGTTGTTATAGGAGACGTTAAGCAGTAAAAAAAAAATCATATCAGCTGACAACAGTCCAGCACTTCAGCCTGCAGCCTGATAAATAGCTCCATTTTGTTTCTTAAAAATCTAATAATCTTTGAAATTCGCAACAGAACGTTTGATAAAAAAAAAAAAAAAAAAAAAAAAAAAAAAAAATCAGTGCTGTGTTAAATGGTAAGTGAATTTTATATTCAGACACATTCTAAGATGAGAAAAACTAATATGGTGTGAAGAGGAACGACTAAACAAGTTTGAGAACACTAAGCTTCTGCCCTGTTGTCAAAGGTTTCGTTTCACTTAAATGCCGACTCAAAAGTTAGAACCA
>JARYHS010009186.1:90737547-90875640 GCA_031002005.1 Vandiemenella viatica
ATAAATAAACCAAGCTAGGATCCTTCATTAAAACAGAATGAAATAAAATTCTATTAAAATGTCAAGTGTGGTAGCCATAAGAGAAAGTCACAAGTACAAATTTCCGGTGGAATTCTCTCCGACGTAGGATCCAAGATCAAAACGAGAGTGTGCATTCCGGATGTCGTATGAGAGATATAATCATTCACAAACACTCCTTGACACAGGATATATAAATACAAAAAGACAACACATGCCGTCCGTCAAGGAAGGAAGAACCAATTAATAACGAGTGGAATGGTCCAATAAGACTACGTCTTGTGATAGCCGAGAAAGGTGGCTATGTTGCGTGTTCACTATCCAATATGAAGTTATGTGGAGAGGATGGAGACATCGGGTTTTTGTGATACCCGGTTCAGGTCAGCCGGCGCCATCTACCTGCCGTCTGTCACATTCCTGTTTAACAAGCTACCAACGCCGTAAATACTGCTGCCAAGAGTGCCACAAAATGATGAGAAATGACATTACTGTTTCCAGTATAGGAAAAAGATTAATAGCAAACCATTTATCATGTACTTAAATAATTTTTCCTTTGGATTCAAAGCACTATGTCGAATTTACCGGTAGAATACTCGCAGACGAGCTACAAAGGATGGCTACACGACTTGCAGTTCGTTGTTACAGCAGATATGAGAATGTCACACAACTACTCTCGCTTGGTAACCAGACTCTAGACTGATCAAACTTTCCACCTCTTCCTATCCTGTAGGGAAATAATGGAGCTTCGCATTCTGCAAGAACGAAACTTCCACATCCGAAATTTTTAATGCGGGTATATAACGGAGGTGTTGTTTATATCGCAATATATATTATTCTTTTATCTTTATACGACATCTGGCCCATCGTCGCTTAACTAACAACAACATGGTTGTTTTCTTCTTACGATCCTGCAATAAAAGCAACAATGAACTGAACGGCGTTATTACCTACGCGTCGAATTTACAATCTTGCATGTAAAGTAAAGCGGTTATTCATGGTCCAACTTGTAGGACATCCGTGTAGAATCGCCATAGGATGTGCTCACTCATTCACGCTACTAGAAGGAGTTCAAACAGTCGTTTCCACTCGAACTTTCTAGCGGCACACCAGTGTCCTTATCTCACACTCGTAGGATGTTTCCTCCAATCACGATCCAATGCCATAGCTTGTTGGACGGCAGGGACCTGTAATGGTTATCTGGAAGTTCAACAACATCCAACTCGTCTTACATGTAGTCCTGTAACCTGTTTGACAGCCCAACAAGAGTCCTTTATCGGAATCGGATCATCGTGGATCCTACAAATTGATTGGACAGTGAATTAGCCTCTAGAGCGGTGTAAAGGTGGATGGCGAGCGATGGTGTAGCCTTGTGCTTCACGCTTGAATTAGTCGAGCCACGAACTCCGCAAAGCTCATATAACAAAGATTATTTTGTTGATGCATGCGGAGTTATATAAATAATTCAATTCCCTTGTGAAATCATCCCACTTTTTTGTTGTTGAAAGATAAGGCAAAAGATAAATAAATATGGCAGTTTTACGTGGAAATAGACTTTGCTTATGAAAAAAGTAGAATTTGGGATAAAAAAATACACTTATTTTGATTTTAAGCGTATTTCTGATAAAATATTAAAACTTATATAATTATATGTATTTTTCCACCACCACATTTGCTTCAGCAAAATATCTGCATCCGCGGATGTCAGGCACTGAACATCTGCATCTGCATCCGCAAAGATGACATCCGTTACAACCCTACTATTCCTGGGCTAATCTCTTCATTCACACATAACAATAAAAAACGAAGTCCTCAGTAACATCACTATCCCTACGCATTTCACAAAACTAATGGCAGAAGAAAGACGTTGTGCACTAGAACTGTAACAGCGCAGCCATGTGAAATGTATTGTGGAACGTGAGAAGAAAGAATAATCACAGACCTCAACAGCTGGCTGCCCTGATTTTATTTGTCCTGTCACTGCGACTGAAAAGGGAGACAAAAAAACCATATAAGTGCATTCCGCAATGAAAGTATATGACTGTTGCTTGGTCAATAAATTACTTCCCGGTTTAATTAATACAACCAGTCGCTATATCTAGATTTGACACTTTCGCAAGTGCTGTTACGTGCGGCCCTTGTTTGTAGTTTCTGGCCACTATTAATCAACCTCTTGTGAAACTAATCTCAATCTGCCCTACAGTAGTCTAGGTGAGGTTGGAAGACAGTTGTATCAGCCATTTCCTCTGTGTATTCGACGAACGCTTCAAAATTTGACATATGAATCGCAATCCACCATTAGTCTTCTTCTCCGTCAAATACACTAATATTTGTGTCCTTCTATATCTCTTTTCATCAATCACTATATCATCTGAATCTCTAACCATCATCGTTAGAACTCTTTTTAGTAACCTTATTTCATTAGTTATTCCTTCATTCATCATTTTAAAAATTTGTTCATTTTTTATTTTATCAATCAAATTAATTTTCAAATATCTTTTTTTTAGTACTTCAATTGATTCCATTCTACTTTTTTTAAATAATTTTTTATTTTTGGATTTACCAGTGTAAAAATGTCAAATTGAATATACCTCTGCGCTACAAACTGTCAATTTTAGAAAATTCCTTCATGTTTAAATGGATTCTCATTTTTTATATAAATAAAGAAAAAAAAAAAAGCTAGATGCGAAAATGTTGGGCAATATCTTATACATTAGTTTACTAGATGTTGCCTGCAACTTCATTCACGTGTTTAACGACACACCTGTCTCTTAAACCGATTGTGTCGACGTAAACACATCGTCAGTGTTAAAAATTAAGAAAAAATATCTGATGCCACTCAAAAGTTAAAATCACTAAAAACTTTTCGACTGCCAGAATAACTAAATCAAACCAGCAGTTATTGCAAGAATCATGTTCAACGAAAAATGATTACTAATTTCTGGACATTTTTGTCTTAAATTTCTCAGATTTTTTACTTTAAACCAAAATGAACATATCCTATCTTAGTCGTGGGACTATTGGCTAGGTATTATTGGATGCATCAGAATCCGGCCACTAGTTTTTGCGTGAATCGCGCTAAAACGAAAAATGGATACTAATTTGTGGACAGTTTTATATTAAATTTCTCAGCTCTCTGACTTCACATTAAACATACCTTTTCTTACTCTCTGGACATTATTCGAAACCCCGTCAAAATCCTAATACTAGTCAAATAAAGATTCAACCCCGGAATGAAAGGTAAATTTGCATAAACCTTTGTTTTGAAATTTTATAGGTTGGCTCAAAAATCTCATAGAATCTCGTGTGCGCTAGTCAAGATATTAAAGGTCAGGCAATAAATAAACGATTTTTTAAAAATAATATCTCGTTTCCTTTACTATAATGTTATTTTGAGTTATTAGAAAAAGTCGTAGAGCATAAAATTCTCTACAAATTTCGTTATAGACAATATTTCATATATTTAACCCTTCTTGAGATAGAGCGTGGAGAGTGGGGAGCGCTTAGCCGCATGGGCAATAACGCTACCGTTCGATACGCTAAGTGTAGAATTCTATGCACAGTACGATTTCTAAAGTTAATGATTTATTAATAATGTTGTAATTACGAATAAACTGTAATTATCTACTAATCAATAAATTGTATTTATGGATATTAAATTATTTATAAATCATACATTTATTTAATAAGTAGATATTCAAATCTTTAGGTGAATTTTGATGATATTTTTATCGTAAATCTATTACGATTCAAGATTTAATGTAAAACGAACTGCTGGTCTTTCAAGGTCTTATTTAATATTAATAACAAGATCTTTAAATGAAATGCATTTTAATTATAATTTTATTTCCCTATAGTTTATCGTAAATTTACTACAATTCTAGTTTTAATATATTTTTGTTGTTATTGTTTTTATCAAGTATGCAGCTAAATATACTTCAAGTTCGTCGTTGTATTCCTCTTCTTGTCGCTCAACTTGAATTTATAATTCATTATCATTATCATTGTCGTCCATTAAATTTGGTTCTATACCTTCACGGTATTCAGGTACATATTCACTTTCTACATCCAGATAATTTGGATATAGTGAAGCGTTCGGGCATGCTTGTCCATTACACTGACCAAAAAATGAGGAACATTGCAGCCCTACTTTTCTGCACCCGCAACAGAACCAGAGTCTTCATTGTAATTACAAAATATCGTATTGAACAGTTTGGTTCCAGGTCTTCACTTTACAACATCCAGCCCCATTCATGGGTTCTAAATCATTCCCTAACCAATTTGGATCCTATAGTAGACACGATTGATGTGTTGTCGAGTTGCTGCACTTGTAGGTGCAAGAGTTGATAACTGGACTGGATTGTTAAATCTAGTTGATTTGATAAATTGCGTATATCGAAAATCGTCTACTATACATTCTGATTTTGGAACATAATGCATTGCTAAATAGACATTTTAAAACCATGTATCTAGAGGACAGTTGTGTAGCTGAAAAACTTGAGCTGACTGATCCAAATCGGAATGTTTCTCGATTATTTTAGCAAACGATAATTTTCAATTTAAAAAAAAAAAAAAAAAAAAAAAAAAAAACCGCAGGTGTTGTACCACATCAACTAAAGGTGTGCAAAAATAATATATGTTTCTTCGAATGAGGATATTTATCAAAGCTTTGAGGAGTCGAATATATTTGTCTCGATATTACCCTTGACAGGTTTTTTTTTTTTTTTTTTTTTTAAAAAAAAAAGAAAAAAAGAAAAAAGCTTTTTGCTGATGTGATTGAGTACGTCCTATTAAAATATCTAGTGGATCGAAATCTTCTCCTATAATGTAGACAGTTTACTGTTGTTTAGATTCTGCAATGGCTATTTCGAACATCATCATTATCTCTGTCTTGTTTTGTAGCGATGTTAATAATAGTTTTTAATTTCGCAATAAGCATTTCAACAAAGTTTTTTTACTACATCGGTTAGATAAAAAATTTCTTGGCTGATTGGCACAATCGTTGTTTCGCCCAAGAAAACTTTAAAGACAAACAGTTCTTTTTACATTAAATCTTGAATCGTAGTAAATTTACGATAAAAATATAATCAATTCTTCCAAACTAATTAATTTAAATATCTTCACATTAATATTATTAAACAAATTTATGATGTATACATAATTTAATATCCATATATACAATTTATTGATTAGTAAATAATTACAGTTTATTTATGATTACAACATTATTAATAAATCATTAACTTTAGAAATTGTACTATGTATAGAATTCACCAGTAGCGTATCGTACAGTAGCGTTATTGACCATGCGGCTAACCACTCCGCATTCTCCACGCGCTTGAGATCAACAATGACTAAATCTATGAAATATTAACCATAACGAAATTTGTAGAGAATTTTATGCTCTACAACTGTTCTAATAACTCAAAATAACATTTAGAGTAAAAGAAACGAGATAATTATTTAAAAAATGTTTTTTGTGACCTTTAATATCTTGAGAAGAAGTAAAAGAATTCTGTTACTTGGGAAGTGAAATTACAACCGATGGCCGAAGCAGGAATGATGTTAAAAGCAGAACAGCACTAGCAAAAAGAGCCTTCATGAAAAAGAGAAACCTTTTAGTTTCAAATATTGATCTAGGAATTAGAAAGAACTTTTTAAAACTCTTTGTGTGGAGCACAGCACTTTATGGTAGCGAAACATGGACTTTAGGAATACCGGAAAGAAAGAAAATTGAAGCATTTGAAATATGGTGCTACAGAAGAATGCTGAAAATTAAGTGGACAGACAAAGTAAGAAATGAACGAGTTTTGGAAATGATGGGTGAGAAAAGAAGTTTGTGGAAGAAGCTTACAGAAAGAAGAGACAGGCTGGTAGGTCATATTTTGAGACATGCAGGATTGGTTAATTTGTTAGTGGAGGGAACAGTCGAAGGTAAGAACTGTAGAGGAAGACAGAGATTAGAATATATGAAGCAGATAATTGAGGACGTGGGCTGTAAGGGGTATGCAGAAATGAAGAGGTTAGCACAGGATAGGAAGGGATGGAGGATTGCATCAAACCAGTCGAATGACCGACGACAGCAAAAAAAAAAAAATCTTGACTAGCGTACACGAGATTCTATGAGACTTTGGAGCAACTTATAAAGTGTCAAAACAAAGGTTTATGCAAATTTACAGCTTTTATCTTCCATTCCAAGGATTTTCCCTTTTTTCACCTTATATGATTGAATTATAAGGGTATTGTTTACCTGAATCTCATCATCGGAACAGATAGACAAAATCGCGGTTAGTACGTTGGTACTCGCTGTTGAATTATGTATGGTCTATTATATAAACCAAACCCCCGATTAAAAATGGATGTGTGAAATATTCAGTGAATCTGTATTGTAATTTTCTTATGGATATGCATTGTGACGTGGAATTTTGATGTGTGTGTGTTTGAATTGTTGATTGTATGAAATCAATGTAGTGATTGACTATTAACGAGTGCGTGACTTCGAATTCCGCGTATCGGTCATTCATTTCGTAGATTGCAGTCGAGTGCTTTCTATCGTGTTTTTACGACGAAGCTGAAAAACGCGTCGAGCTGCACGGGCAGCACCGCCAGGCCGCGTCCGCCGTCGCGTTCGCGATCATCGGCTTCCTCGCCGCGCCGTTCCGTCCCGTTCGCTTCCGCGACATCGGTAGCGAAAATGACGTCTAAACCTGCTGCGGCTGTTACTGTTATTCGAGTAGGGCTGTTGATATTTTTAAAAATATCGGATTTTCGATATATCGATATTTAACAAAATATTTATATCGGATTTGATATATCGAAGAAAAAGTATCGATATATCGACCCTATTATATAAAAACAATGTTACAAAAACAAATCATTTTAAAAAAGGGTGAAGTCTTGTGGCTATTTAATGATATTTTCTGAATCAAGTTTTGATTTTCTGAAAAAACAAATAGTTTTTCATGACGTTACGGATAAATCATTCTTTTAAAAAAAATTGTGATTTAGCCATTATACTACTACTTTACTAAAAGGAAAGGCAGAATGTTTATGATTTACTCGAAGACTTGTGAAACCAGAAAGAGCATCGAGGTAAATCTTGGCTTTTGTGAGTTTAAAAGCTCAATAATGCAACATTGTAGAGGCATTTATTTAGGTTGATGTTCTATTATCAGAGTTTGCATAGTGACCAAGTCACTTTTTTTACAAGTATTGTTTTATATGGAATTTAATTTCTTTTTGTAGGTTGATAGCTTGTTCTGAGTCTTCTTACTTTTTTGGACCAAATGTTTGCACCTTAGCAAAGATTGTGTATCCAAATTTATCAATATTCCTGCTTACATCCAATTTTCATGTCAAAATACTTTCCTCGACAACGCACGCTCATGTAAAACAACGGGCTCGAGTCCGATTCGTTCTGTGCGAGCTTCGCCGTGTCTGTATTGTTACCATCGGTGGAGGACTACCAATAACTTCCAAATTAAATGTAGTAACAAACTAAAATTAATTGTGTTTTTTATACTCCTGATCTTTGTGCAAAACCGAAATTCAAGCCATATAGCCTCATCAAGAAGAAAGCAATTAACCTACAAATTTTCTCTAAGACGTTTCAGCTTTTAGATTGGCATTGAAAAAACACAGGAACTTTTCTTATACTATGGGGATGAAACCAAGTATGTGTACCAAATTACCATTTTCTAGGACAAATGGATGTTGCATAGAATTATGATGAGAGAACGTCATAGTTATTTAAAAAGAGTTTCAGATCCAAAAAAATTCCAAACCAAGGTGGTGAATGAAGTAAAATTTTGCACCAAAACTCATGTCAGAAACTTCATTGGACATACTTTTCAAGAGCATGAACTCATGTTTTCCCGTTGTTTCTTCTACTATGAATGGAGAACTCCCTACATTAATTGAAAATTTCCCCTTCTTTGATATTGCTTCGCAAATGGGTAACGCTTTACCATAATACAATTTTTGAAGCTGAGATTCTAGGTTGAATGCAGGATTTAGGGCGAGGGGTGGAGACAAATCGGGGTACTTGCTCTGGGCGATAAAATCGTGTCCAACAATGCGTTTGGCAAACAGTTAAGTGGCGACATCAATGCGTTTGGCCAACAATCAAGGAGGCGATTCTCGGTGTCTGGCTGGCAACAATGTTTGAAGAGGCGGCAATCTCAGTTTTTTCCCGGATTGGAAAAATCCTAGAGCCGCTACTGTCAAGGCAGTTCCCTTGGCGTTAACAAATTGTTTTTAAAGGCACCAATCTATAATAATAAGTTTTTAGCATAGCACTTTGTAAAGGCAATCCAAAAGTGGTAGATTCTTTTTTTTCAATTTCTTATCTTAATAAATCCGTAAGTGATATAACAAAACTGGCTGTGACATAATTTTGGAGCTCAATTCTTCTGTTGGTATGGAACAAGAAGCGTATCCAACTAGCGCGAAATATTTAACTGTGGAGTGCCAGATACAGGCTTATAATATCCGGGACATTTCTGGGTCTAAAAAGTATTTTTGCGGTATGTTTAAAGAGTGAACAAAAATGCAAATTAATAAAAAAAAATATATTTTAGGTAAATATGCTATCTAACGTATATATTGCACCTCTTTGAACTTTATTAATTAAACTATGGTAGAAAGACATCATCAGGTATTATGAATCAAAAGGAAAAATACTAAACTTAAAACAAAAATTGACCACCTCGTTAGGAATTTTTTACTTTGGTTCAAAATCAACATCGGGTATTATCAATCAAAATCTCAAAAATATTAAACCAAAACTGAACACTTCTGTTAGGCTCATTAATTAAAATTAGGCAGAAAATCAACAAATAAAAAAAATTAGCATCTATCTTTTCCTAAATCAAAATCAACATCAATCAAAATAGATCTTAATCATCTACTTTTAAAATGTTTATTACTAGATTTTGCCATTTTCATAAATATTTCTCCGTCACTGCTTTACAAAACTGATAAAATTTCTCAGCAAGAGTCTTCAAAATTGATTGAGTTTGCAGTTCAGCCATGATCGAATCCATGAACGTTCTGTTTCGCTCTTATTTCATAAATTATTCAACGGGCTAAAACTTGTCTCGTAAAAGTCATTGCTTGTTGGAATTAACAAAACAAAACCAACTATTTTTTTAAAATATTCAAAATCATTAAAAACGCTTGTTCTAAAGAAATTGGCCCAGATTTTATCGTTTGGAAAGTCTTTTGGAAGGACCTGAAAAACACGTTTCAGACATGTGAACTCTGTATAAAGGGAGTTAATGTTAACTGCATCCAGACACTCACTATCAGCAAGGTGTTTGAGCGTCTGCTCCTCAAACGCCTAAACCTGTATATCGAGCGACAAAGTATTCTCCCAGACCATCAATTTGGGTTCCGTCAGGGACACTCAACCACCCAGCAACTGATGAGGGTGGTTGAGACTGCCACGACGGCCTTCAACCATAAAGAATACTGTGGACTTGTGCTACTAGATATCTCCCGGGAATTTGACTCGGTATGGCACGCCGGACTGCTACTACGACTCTACGAATTGGGACTCCCGGGACAGCTTGTCAAACTGATAAAATCATACCTGGAAAACCGCTCCTTCAAAGTCAAAATTGGTAACGTCTATTCCACAAGGCGTAGCATTCAGGCAGGAGTATCACAAGGCTCGACCCTAGGACCTCTGCTATACTCCCTATATACAGCCAATGTACCTTCTCAAAACGGAATTCACACCGCCACATATGCTGATGATACAGCTTACTTCACTCGCTGCCGCAGCAAAGCTATCATCACCCGTCGTCTGCAGGAGGTACTGCAGAAGACTGAGGCCTGGGCGAGGAGGTGGCGTATCGGAATCAACCCAACGAAGACCCAAGCCATCTTACTAACTAAAAGGACAGGACCTCGACAGAGACCTCAATTGGATCAACAACTCACAATTCATAACAAATTAATCCCATGGTCAAACACAGTTCGCTACCTTGGAGTCCTGCTTGACTCCAGGTTGACCTGGAGGGCCCACATAAACGACCTCCGCAGAAGAGCTAGCGCGAGACTTCAAGCGTTGTACCCAGTGCTAAACAGGGACAGTAAGCTCTCCGCACCCTTAGGAGTACGGATCTACTGCAGCTTAGTAAGACCAATACTTGAATATGCCTGTCCTGTGTGGGGATAAACAGCTAAAACAAATCTTGACCGACTTCAAATTATTCAAAATCGAGCGTTGAAGAGAGCACTTCATCTTGACTGCAGATTTCCCACAATTGCCCTTCATGAAGCCACAGGGCTACCAACTTTAAAACAACGATTCAAGGATCTTGTCACCAAATTTTATAATACAGCCCATAAATCCAACAACCCACTAATCAAGGATCTGGGAAATTATCCGGTAGGAATAGGTCCACATATAGGACCTATCTCACTTGTACAATAAATCCCCAAATCATCTTAAAATATCTACGCCAAACGTTAAGACAAATCTAACCTGAAGCAAGTATCCATCTATAAGACTAGGAGTAAATGTCGCAAGACAAACACTCCACCCTACTCTGCCCAAGGAGGAAATGGGCAGTTAATGGCGTTGCTGCTGCATCCAGAATTTTCAAAGTCCCAGAAAATTCAAAGAGTATTTTCCTGTCAGTTTCAATTCCCCTGATTTAAGGGACATTCCATCCTCCCGCTGCAAGCATGGGATACTTGGCTTGGCCTCATGACCACCGTGGTGAACTGAGTTTGAGAAAAAAACTAGTATACGGAAATTCCGGGACAGTAACACATAATTCCTGAACACGAGATCAGACACAAAATTCTGGGACATTCCCGGATTTTCCGGCAATCTGGCAACCCTACCCATACCTGGTACATTACGATTAGTTTCTTAATGCTAATACTTTTGCATTGATTGAAGACAAATTTTAAAAAACTTTTCAAAATGTCCAGACAAGAATTCTAATGAATATTGAATGAGTTATTTTACCTTCGTTTTTTACTTCTCCACAGGCCCGCCGCTAGCTGTTTGAGCGCCCGCGTGCAATAGCGTTTATGCCACAGCCAGTGGTGGATTTAGGAAATTTCCGAAACGGGTCAAAAAACTCTGAGATTGCCGCCCCCATTGTTGCCATCCCCAGTGTCGCCGCCGACCGCCCAAAGCAGCTGTTGAGGTAAAAAAAAGGTCGCCCGCTATTTAATATGCTGCCTTGCATGCCCGCTTACGGCGGCCCTGCTTCTCCATGTGCTCGTATCGTTCATTGTTTCTTAAAATTCTATCTATGAAAATGTATTGCATGTGCAACACAGGTAATCGTTTTCCCTCCAATAATAACTTGGAATATTCTACGAGGAAAACGGAAAATAACCACTTATTTTTTAAAAATATCGGACTCCGATATCCAGATTTCAATATCGATATATCGTCCTAAAAAATATCACTCATAAATATCGATACTTTTTTACAAAAATATCGATATATCGATATTTTATCAACAGCCCTATATTCGAGTGGGTGGTGACAGTTATAACGTGGAGATAGAAACAATTCACGCCCCACAAGAGGATCAGCCAAATGACTTTCCTGTGACAACAAACAGCCAGCACAACACGCCCATGTCATCATCAGCGGCGCTTATACCGACCTCTACCGACGCTATGGCCTTGGTGGAGATTGCAAACCTGGACTCAACGCCTACTACGGAATGTGTAGTGGACTACACAGTGATGAAACACGAGCAAGAGGCCTCCGTCTCACGTAAGCGTGTTGCAAAGAACACTTCTTATGATAAAGATGACACACAGTCCAAGCGGGCTGCAAAAATTTCTGTGAAGACCAAAACCAGAATGCCGACTCCTCAGCTCAAATCCGACCGAAGAAGAGCAACCAAAGACGCAGACAAGTGGCGTAAGCCGCGTAGACCTGCTCCTGCCACTCAACTGAGCTCCAATGCTGCCAATGCTCCCAGCACGAGCAACTATTTCTAGCATCTTCCCATAGAGGCAGCGCAAGTTATGGAAACAGTGGAAGCTGAACAGACAAAGCCTGTTAGGGAGTTGAAGCCGGCACCCCTGATAGTGTCCTTCAAAGAGGATTATAGAAACCTCGAAATGACACTAAAGAAGCTTTGTAAGCACGAGTACCACATCAAACCTGCATGACGCGAGTTATACAAGCTCTTCCTCAAAACTAAGGCCGACTATCAAGCCGTCTTAGGCTATGCGTCACAAAATAGAATACCTTTCTACACCATCCCAACTGAAGCTGATAAAAACCAGAAAGTCATGTTAAGAGGACTCCCATTCAATTTCTGCACGGAGTACACCAAAGAAGAACTGGAAGTGCGCGGTATAGTGGCGAGGTCAGTCGTTCGTCTGCGTTTACCAAAAACGCGACAGGAAGTACTACTGTTCCTGGTAGTCCTCTCGGATACCACCGAGAATAGAGCAATTTACAAAATGACGTCTCTATTCTCAGTGATGATCACGACCGAAATATTACGTAGCACTCAAGGTCCTCCTCGGTGTTACAATTGTCAGGGGATAGGAAACGTATCCCGACACTGTGTTATGCCGCTCAAATGCGCCAAGAGTGCGGGCGAACACCCAACGCGTCAATGCGCTCTCAAAAGAGGAGATACCTCTCCTAAATGTGTCAACTGTGGCGGTGATCATGTCGCAAGCTATCGGAAATGCACCGCTTTCAGTAGATTTATTGACAAACAGAAGGCAAACAATGCCTCCTACATTGCCATTCTTAAGAAGAGGCAACAACAGAAAAAGAAGAAGCAGGAGGAAGAGGCAGCAGTCTCCAACAAGGGCCCGCCAACCCTGAACTGAGACCGGGTACAACCTAAGCAGAAGCATCAGTTGGTGCTCATGACAATGGGAGGGATCGCCAGAGAGACTCCTCCGCCCAGGCATAACATCCGAGCAGGATGAAGAATTGAAGAACCGCCCACTGGATGAGAATACCCGGAAGGATGACGGCTCCATCCCCTTAAACATGGTGCAGTCACTATTGCAATCGGTGACTACATTAATCAAGACCTGTCCCGTCAGATGGCGGAGGCCGTTAGGATGGCAATAACTGCCGTACAACAAGGTAACCAAGAACGTCATGCCTAATTCCATTGAAGACTTAACCACTTGCATATGAAACGCTAATGGCCTCTGGCGCCAGATGGGCGAATTTAAGGAATTCCTGAGGGACGAAGGCATTGATGTATGTCTCGTGAATGAGACTCATCTTAAGCAGGGGATCAAAGCTGCTGCCCCCAACTATTCCTGCTATAGGTGTGACCAGCCAACCGCCGGAGGTGGTACAGTGGTGTTCGTTAGGAATGCCATTAACCACTACCAAATAGTATTACCCCGCATGGAGACCATAGAAGCAACCGGTGTCGCTGTCGATACATGTCGGGGGAGACTTGTGTTTGTTGCTGTATACCGACCACCAGGACGCCTACATGAAGGGGACATTTCTGCGCTTCTTAGTCTGCGCGGCAATCAGTTTATTGCGGGTGACCTGAACGCGAAGCATGTTGCTTGGACTTCACGAATCACCAACACTCACGGAAGAAAACTCCTACGAGTGGTAGAGAACCACGATGCGGTAGTTTGGGGACCCACTGAATCTACCATCTATGGATGTGGCATCCCTGATGTTCTTGACGTCGCCAAGAACTAGGGCCTAAGACACAACATAGCCGTCACCACCAAAACGGTCTTGTCATCCGATCATGTTCCGGTTCTTTATTATATGGCGGCGGAAATATTATCACGCAGAACAGACTAGCCAGAAACTTAGGTGAGATTAACTGGGAAGTCTTTAAGAACCTCCTTACACAGCGAATCGAATCTGCAACGCCACCCTCTGCTACTGGCCCCTCTGCCACCGGTGCTGAACTGGCTGACTGAATAAACGAGGCAGCAGAAGCGGCTACCCGGCCGCACCGTAACCAGCCTCCACGATCTCGACAATTGCCATCCCACATCCGAGAGGCAATAGCAATCAAAAACCAACTAAATTGGGAGTGGCATCACACTATGGATCCGGCTACAAAGAGAGCGGTAAATCGCATGCAGCGGGAGATCAAAGCGGAGGTAGAACAGTACAGAATTTTCTGACTGGTCTAATTTCATTTTGACCTTGAATATAGAAGACGGGTCTGTATGGCGAGCCACGAAGGCCCGACTCCGGCAGAGGTTAAAGATCCCACCTCTAGTTGTTGGAACAACCATGTCTGCGTCCCAGAAAAGGCTGAAGCTCTTGCTGAGACCTTTTGGGCAAACTTCAAACCAGTCGACGTCCCTAGAGACGATGAGCACATAGACTCGGTGGAGTGACGCCTGAGTCGCTTCCTAGTTGCTGTTCCTTCGGAAGAAGACCTTATAGAGGAAATCAAGGTGCAGAAGGCGACATCGGCCCTCGCGAACCTGAAAATCAAGAAAGCCGCCGGACACGACGGGATGGGTGGAGGGATTCTCCGACAAATGCCCCCTACGGCAATCCTATACATGACGGAGTCTTTCAATTAAATTCTCCGTACAGGCGAATACCCGCAAACGTGGAAACATGCCCGCATTAAATAACTGTGAACGTTTTCGCGGCGGCAGCACTGTAGAAAAACACTCTCGGGATTCTAGCCGCGTCAAATAAAAGTCGACTGGCGACGTTTCGAGAGCCGGCACTGCTCCCATTGTCAAGCCCTGCTTAACTAACTAAAACTGCCTAGCGGTAGTCTCTATATAGGGCTACCGGGCGGGAGAGGGGGGAACTCGCGCGGAGGGCGGGTCTGCTTGGTGACGTCATGTTCCGGTTGTTGTTATGCCCAAATATGGTCCGCTCCCGTGTGTTTCGTAATTGTTAATAACTGGCCTCCATGTTTGACTTATGTTAAGTCCTTGATCCCGATTTATCACATTGTTATTAACTCTGATTTCAATTGCCTCTTTCACGACACTATCCCAAAAATTATTAGCATGGCAGAGGCGTGTCGTCTTGTCAAAGCACGGCTCATGACAGTTTTCAAGGGCGTGCTCTACTATAGCCGATTTTTCTTTCTGCCCCAACTTAAAGTATCTTATATGCTCTTTGCGCCTTTCATCGATCGTTCTCAAAGTCTGTCCTATATAGGAAGAGCCACACTCACAAGGAATTTTATACACTCCAGGGGCCCGGAGATTTATACAATCTTTCGGGGTTCGTAATAACTGACGGATCTTAGGCGGGGGCCGAAAGATGGAGCGGATGCCTTGCTTGTTGAGCAGCCTGGCTATTTTCGATGTCACCGCTCCGCAGAAGGGCAAAAAGGCACGTGGGGTTTCTCGTTCCCTGTCATCCGTTTTGTTTTTGTTTCTTCTTCCGATAATCGCATGTCGAATTTCTTTGGAACTATAACCATTGGCCCTAAACACGCGTTCTAAGTGTCGCAGCTCTTCTTGTAGATGCTGATTGTCGGATACCGCCTTTGCCCTGTGGACCAACGTATTCAGTACGCCGCGCTTCTGAGATGGGTGATGAAAACTAAGGGCGTTTAGATAACGATCAGTGTGTGTGGGTTTTTATACACACTGTGCCCCAACCTTCCGTTCGGCTTTCGACGTACCAATACATCCAGAAAAGGAAGTGCGCCTTCTTTTTCGATTTCCATCGTGAACTTGATGTTGGGGTGAACGCCGTTGAGATAGTTCACAAATTCATATAGGGCTGGTATCCCATGAGGCCACACGAGGAATGTGTCGTCAACAAATCTATAAAAACATTGGGCTTTAAAGGGGCCGCGTCAAGAGCTACATGCTCAAAATGTTCCATGTAAAAATCGGCAATCGCTGGGGATAACGGGGACCCCATGGCCACGCCGTCCGTTTGTTCGTAATATTTTTCTTGGTACACGAAATACGTCGACGTGAGCGTGTGTCTGAATAATTCCACGAGTTTTTGGTCAAAATGTTCACTAAGTAGTTCGATTGTTTCCCTTAACGGCACCCGCGTAAATAACGATGTGACATCCAAACTGACCATGATATCGTCACGCTCTAGTCTCATTGTTTTAACCACTTCCACAAACGCAGCAGAGTTCTTAACGTGGTGTGCACATTGACCCACAAACGGACTTAACTGACGTGTGAGGTATTTGGCCAACCTGTACGTCGGCGAATCTATGGCACTAACTATCGGCCGCATCGGAGCATGCTCTTTGTGTATTTTTGGTAGGCCATACAATCTTGGTGGTCTTGGGGCTCGGACTATCAAATTCTTCACTGTTTCTTCCGCCAATCCAGCTTCTTTTATTAAGATATTGGTTTTTCTGGCTGTCCGTGCCGTGGGGTCGCGCGGAAGCACACGATATGCCTCATCATCTAAAACTTCACACATCTTCTGGTGGTAGTCAGTGTTTGTCAGAATTACGGTCGAATTTCCCTTGTCAGCTGGTAAAACCACGATTTCGGTGTCTTCCCCTAAAACACGTAAGCCGGCTCGTTCAGCTGCGGTCATATTGGGCTTAGGTGGTCTGGCCCTCGTCAGGATGCGCGTTGTCTCCCGGCGTACCTCTTCCGCTGCGTCCGTTGGAATATTACGCACAGCTTGTTCCACTCCGCTGATGATGTTCATGATAGGCAAGGAACGTGGAGCCGGTGCGAAGTTCAATCCTTTCTTCAGGGCTGAGATAGCACCTTCGTCAATTTCTATCCCCGATAGGTTAATCACGGTTCGTCTGTCTTCGGGTAGCTGGGTGTCGCGCAGATCACGCGACAGGCGGTTGAATTTACAGCACTGCCTGCGCGTGGCCGTCCTTAGAATTCTGTTGTCCGGTGGTGAAGTTGTCGACCCATTCCCAATCCATCGGCGAGAGGGCTGCTGCTAATAGCAAATGGCGTCCCATTAGTTCTCTAGCATTTTTGTCGAGGTCACGGCGAGTTTGCCGCATTATACCCATTCCGAAAGCGGGCAAGGACAGGAGGTCACCCAAGTCTTACCGACCGATCAGCCTGCTGCCTACACTTTCCAAAGTGTTTGAAAGGATATACCTTAAGAGACTGCGCAGAATCATAGACAACGAGAGGCTGCTGCCGGATGAACAGTTCGGCTTCCGACAAGGGCATTCCACCCCTCAGCAGCTTTCGTCTTGCTGAAGAAGCCTTTGCCGTTTTTGAACGTCGCGAGTACTTCGGTGCGGTCCTGATGGATGTCAGCCGAGCCTTCGACTCAGTGTGGCACCAAGGACTCTTATATAAACTTCTCACGCAAGGAGTACCTCTTTCTCATGTTAAACTACTCAAGAGCTACCTGAGGGACGAACCTTTCGAGTAGTCATGGACGGGGCCACATCCTCAATCAAGAACATCGCTGCAGGCGTCCCACAAGGCTCGGTCTTAGGCCCGGTGCTATACAGCCTCTACACTGCTGATACACCTACTACAGCACGTGTTAAAAAAGCCCTGTATGCCGATGACACGGCCATGTTTGCCAGAAGCCTGAACATCAACAATCTGCGACGTCGACTACAACAAGCGTGCGACAATATTCAGGAATGGGCAACGAAATGGCGGCTAGCCTTTAATGCGCCAAAGAGCCAAGCGATTGTATTACTAGGAAGAAGGTTCCACAAAACCTGACTCCTCTAACCCTCTTCGGCGAAGATATCAACTGGACAAGTACTGCCACCTACCTAGGTGTGAAAATGGACAAGAGAATGACGTGGAAGCCTCACGTCACCAACGTCCGCGCAAAGGCATCTGGGAGAATGAGAATTCTATACCCGATTCTCAACCACTCTTCAGCACTGAGGCCGCAGCTGGGAATCCGCCTCTATGTTGCGCTAGTCAGGCCAATACTGGAGTACGCAGCAGTTGTCTGGGGGAACACTGCTGCCTCCAACTACAGCAACTGCAAGTTGTACAAAACAGGGCCATAAGACAGGCATATCATCTACCGCGTGAGACGAGGACACATGTGCTGCACCAAATAAGTGGCCTACCCAAGCTTCGCGAGAGGTTTGAACAGCTGGCAAGACAATTTTACGCCAATAATAAAAAATCTACTAATTCCTGATAACCGCTCTAGGTGCGGATCCAATATATGGCAACTCTCTCAGGTGGCCAAAGAAACTACTGGATCACTAATTATGCCCTAAAATATAAGAACAATACAAAAGTACTGGATACGACAAATCCAGATAGAGACGAATCGTTTTGATAATGACAACCAATAACATAAACTGGAAGGAGATGCGCTATAGCGCAAAAACTTCCCCTCAACCTGGGACTAAAGTTTTCCCAGTAAGGAATATCACTGATGATTATTTCTTTACGCTATATTGAATTTAGTATCATTTTATTTAAGTGCGTCATAGTGCTACGAGATTAATAATGAGTGCATTTGTATGAGTCATTGTTTAATTCGGTAGAGTCATGTGTGTGAATTTGTGATTGTTATAAACAGGTACTGTTGACGAAGGTGACTGCAGGAATTCCGTGTTACGTGTGTCGAAGTTAAATAATTCGCTACTGCTTCAATATTGCTGGTAGCGAATTAAGCTCTGTCACCCATCAGTACGTGCCCAGCGGGATCGGACGGATGGGTGACGAGGAAAGCGCGCGCTGTATTTCTGCGCCACGCGCGTCAAGCGCCCCGCTGGACATTGCTTTGTCGGTGGATGTTGTGGTAAATACCACGACCCGGCAAACGTATAAGGATTTGTAAATGGATGAAGACGCTACACCAGGCGATGTGTTCAACATTCAGCGTGTACATGGTGATGTGTACTCGGTCAGCAGAGACATAATGCCAAGAAAGCGTCCCATTACTCAACCAGAGAGGAAATACAATAAACAGCCACGTGCCGTCAACTATAGGAAGGAGGAGGCGCTCAAATCTACTGGAGTCAGTCTGGCAGTGACGAAACTTGTACAGCAAAGAAACCAAAGAAAGCTGAGCTACAAAAGAAGGAGTCAATGGAAGCCTTTGACAATTCTGCAGTCTCGGCCTCTGGGCGTAGTGGTGTCAGAGGGCGTCGTTCCCGTACCCACAAGTGGCAGCTGGATAAGGAATATTTCATAATGCCGAAGCATAAGAAGCCCCCACAGTCATTGGACCCAGCTGCGATGAGGGTGGAAAACCGTTTTACAGCCTTGCACGACGATCCACCGCGAATAGAGCCGAGATGTGACTCTATTCTACCTATAGTAGTGGAATTCGTAGAAAACTACTAGACTCTTCATGACCGGGTGGCAGTTGTCATCAGAGTTCATTCGCTGCTAAAACAGCAGGTGGCGACAAAATCAAATTCAGCATGACTACTGCCGAAGACTTTGTGGCCATCACTTCTCTCCTTCAACAATTCAATGTCCCGTACTACACATTCCCGACCGAAGCGGAGAAATAATTGAAGGTGGTGTTTCGTGGCGTTCCTAGGACTCTGCTAACAGACACATTGAAAGAAGAGCTGACAGAAATGGGCTACGACATGAGGTCAGTAGCTCAACTTCGTCGTCGCGGCAGTAACGAATAATGCTGCTTTTGCTAGTAGTGTTACCAGACCTGCACCGAAATCGCACAATATTTGAGGTTGACAACCACCTCAGAGTACCGGCAGAGAAACTACGATTGTCGGCTGGACCGCAGCAGTATTTTAACTGTCAGTTGTTTCGTCATGTGGCATGCCATTGCAAAACGGGACCAACTAGTCAGTATGCTTGAGAATATACGCGGCATGATAGTCAGCCTCCTAACGTGGCTGATAGAATGTCTTCGGACATCACAGCTGCACTGACGTTGGCGCTAGCCAACACCACCGTAACCCAACAACACAACCATGAATAGGAGGCCACACATTTATAGCCTCACATTCTGTGTGTGGAATGCCAACGACATTCATGGACAATTTCTGCTGCATGAAGATGTGGTCATATGCTTCGTCAGCGAGTCTCACTTGAATCCGTGCCTGCGGGCGGCAGTACCAAACTACTGCTCCTACCGGAAAGACCGACTGACGGCCGGTGAGGGTGTTGTCCTGTACATAAAACGCGTTGTTCCCCACTGTGAAGTCCATCTTCCTCCTCATAAGCAGGTAGAAGCTGTCGTGGTTCAGGAGAAAACATCCTCTGACGCTATCACCGTCGTCGCAGCCTACCGACCACTATGCCGACATCGCCGCCCTTATCACACTTCCTGGTAAAATCGGTCTGCAAATTCACTAGTCAGTTGTCTCTACGAATATGAAACTGACAACAGACCATTAGTGCTGAAGGAACGAAAAGACTAATAATAAATAATAAGCCAACTAGACGATCAACAGAAAGTAAAGGCATACCAAATCAAAAGAAGATCGAGGGAGGAAATGTCTCAGGACAAGAAACCCCAACAAACAAGCTTTAAAGATGAGACTGGTGAAGATCCATTAATTGTTTAAAGTATTAGATACCATTATCCCAAATGCCTGTCTTAAGTCTTATTGCATACTGGTCTTCGCCTCTTACTCGATTCCAATTAATATTTAAATCTCCAGAAATATAACGAAGTTTTAATATCATATTTTAAATTGTGCATGAAAAGGAAACACGAAACCATAGATGCATTTCAGACACATCCTTAGATGTCTTGTAATATTGTACCTCATAAACGCGGTAGGTTACCACACAGAAAACCCGATCTTTTACTAGCGAACAACAATGAATGACATCAGAAGCAAGGATTGTGAAACATCGAATTCCCTAGGATTAGGAACGGCCTTTATCAGATTTAAGAAACGTTTTCGGCATCGACGTGATCGTTTTGCTACTTTTCGAGCTTCTGCATTTTCCTGGATTGATTTTACCAATCAGAAAACTGTATAGCCTCGATTTTAATCATGTTTACCAGAAGGTAACATAGCCGTTACGTCAAGTCGCACCGTGATTGCAGAGCAGAGGAAGTGTTTGAATAGATCCCGGGGAACTACTACTTTAAGTGGTTTTTTTGTATCCTTCACTGCTGCTTCTACTTCTTCATTATTTATTTATATATTTTGAAACTCGACTAACATGTACTGCCATAAATTATTTATATATTATTCGAGATTCAACTGTTCCCATTTTTAAGAACTGAATATTGATGCGAGTTAGAAAAAGGGAAAATCTATAACTATTCTTTACCTCTCGGCAGTTCTTTTGAACTTTTCAAAGTATCTTTCGGTCCCCTTATTTATTTATTTTTTCCAGCTCCCGAACACGGTTTTATCGTTGTTTTCTACTTCTTTGTTTCTTATCAAGTGAAAAGTGGCCTATGAACCTTAGGTCCTTAACAGGATTTCTTACTTATGAACTACTCCGTTCAGTAAGGAAAAAGCATTTGACCTTTCAAACTTAGGATATGAATTTTTCCTGCTGTGGAAAGCCGGCAATCCGACGTACCTGCAACCGTCATAATGATATTAGATTTACTTCAAGCCGGAATTTCAGTGGGCTGGTCCTTCGAAAGAAACTCTTCATAAGTTTTAGGCGAGTTTTGATTATTTAATAACTGTGGAAAGCGTGTCTAGCATAGGCCACATGCTTCGTCATTTCCATTTCTCCGCCCATTTCGCGTCTCTTGTTTCGAGTGTTGGTTAGACGATTTTTATTTTCCGTCTCCAAGTGCTCTAAAATCCTTAAAAAAAAAAACTTAACTTAGTCCACAACCCGAAGGTTGGTTGGATTCTCCAGAAGGAGGCATGCTAAGCCATTGTGTCAGAGGTAGGACGACCAGTTTATTTCCTCTGGGACCTACAGTTTAACGTGGAATCCGAACCACGGAGCGGCCTGGCGTAGCTCATATGATTAAACACAACTCTCAAAATTCCGCGCCTGCCGGGATTCGAACCCAGGACCGGAGCAGCGAACGTTTTGAAAGCAAGTGCCTTAACCACTTTTTTTTAACCACTATTATTTTTATTGAGAAAATAAATATTACATATTTATATTAATGTATCTTACTCGATAAACTTTGAACATTTGAGTCTTACTGTAGCTCAGGTTCACTGATTCCCGGAACCGTTCAAGCTCTCGGCTCAGTTCCTTTCTTGGCTGCTGGATGAAGCGCATATCTGCTGAATGTTGCCGGCTGTAGCCCAGCGTACATTCTAACACTTTTTTATTTTTATTTTACAAAAGAACTTTTTTTTAAATCAAGTTGGTTGTCATTATTACCTGCTGAGCTACCAGACCGCTCCTAAAATCCTTACCTGTTTAATATCCTATGTCTTGTAATATCTTATTGCGTACCGTCTTCTTGCAATAATATTTTTATTTACTATCATCTATACTCTATCATAATACAGATAAGCAGATTAATGGTAGTTTCTTAGCTATGAGGCTTTAGTGGAAAAATCACTAACCCAAAAACAGTTTACTTAGAGCTCTCAGATAACATTTTTGTTATAGCCGGAGCTGTTCTATTCTTGTTCAATTGTAATTTTGTGAGCTGTGGTCATCCCAGTAAGCAGACATCTACTCTGTATCTACGGTAACAAACTGAGGATACAATCTGTGCAAATAATTCGCGTGCCTTTTCAAGTAACGAAGGACAACCTCTGGGCAGCTCCCTAGAAGAACTCGCAATTTGTATTCAGGAGACGCGAGGGTTGCCTGGCAGTTGGGTTGTTTCTCTTCGAACATTTATTGCATCTGTAAGGCTAAGTTCTCTCTGTATTACTCATGTCGCGTCGCCAGAAGCGTCCTGCCAGCCACCTGAAGCATGGATATACTCTCCCACGGTCATATTCTTATTCGCGTTGTTATCGGTATCTGTGCACCTTTACATTTATTCAATATTTATTGCATAGGAGATGAGGTTGACAAACGTGTAATACAAGTTCAAGAATATGCAGTAACTTCGTGTTCAGTTTTCCTGAGCGTGACACCGATAGAAAGAGATTCTTGGAAAACATTTCCCCGTGGAGCACGTTCGGCGTATTGAGATGTCAACAGCGCCGTCAAGTGGCCACTTGTTATATGCTAATGGTGCGGCAGCGACCTCGCTTTTTGTACTGGAATAAATGCGCCGTGTGCCCTACAGTACCCGAGTAAACGCTAATGTCGAAACCGACAACAAATACGCCTCTTAAAAGAGCGAAGATGATCAACAACAATAGTTAATTTGTGGACGGATTAGATGCGAAATTCCCATCCGAACATCAGGATTTCAACCCACAGAATTAATCTGATGCGATTTTCTTCATGGTTTCTTAATACAGGCAAAATTAGATTTGTTTACAGTTCCTTCATTTATTTTTTCACGTAATCGTACTCTAAAGCTTTTAAAACCCCTTATTTAATTTTGCGGAATATCTTATGATTTTAAATTCGTATGAGAATGTATGCCGAAGATGTGCCAATGGTCTGGCGACATGTTTGAAATGGTTTTTACGATTTCGTATCCAAAAACTGTTGCAATACATTGTTTGATTTTTATTTGTGCTTATTGGGCTTATTATTTGAGATTTAATCAGTGTTTAGAGGGTATTTCGGTAGTTTCAAGCTTTAATGTTATCGGTAGACATCTAGAGTATTATATGAACAAATTTAAAACAATATCTGTTGTTTGGATAGAAGTTAGTCTTTAAAATCCATAATTCAAGGTAAATTTTGAAGTTATTTCACCAAGAAATGTTTGCGTAACGAGAACAGTGTTTGCTGAAGGACATTACACTCTGCAGGAGATAACAACAAGACTCAACATTTCACAAAAATCAGTGATGCAGTCCTACATTTCTTCCTGTCCTGAGATAATTTATTCATTTTCACATAACGCTTACATCAACGTCTTCCCTTTTCTACTTCATGCTCAATAACCTTCATAATTGGCGCTGTCACAACACCAGAGAGAGAAAAAAGGTAACAACATGGCAACGGCAGATACAAGAATAACTATAAAGCGCACTGTACTAAATAAAAGTTATAATAGATTGACAGGTATCTCCAAAAAGAACAAGAAGAAAAGCAGAAATGGACAGTAAATACCTGCTAACACCAATGAGAATGGTGAGCAGAAAAATTATCAGCTAACCGGGCAAGTTTAGAATAACATCATAATTATTTCAACAAAATTGAAATACTAAGTCTACATTTCCTTACAGATTCGTCGCTGATGATACTTTGAAAATGAACGAAACAAGTACCACAGTACTGGGGGTTATTTATTAACAATTCAACATAACACCGGTTTTCCTACAGTTTCTAACACAACTGTTAAGTGATTTAATTATACTTACAGCCATATTATATTACTAATTCCGTAATTAGTAAATTAAGTTCGATAATTTACTTTAATTACTTTGTAATTTACCTACTCGAAACTATAACCACCACGGTGGTGCAAGTCCGAATATTAAACAAGCAGCACAGCTACAAAAACTTTACTAAACTGCTTAGCGAGCTATAAACTTACCTGCAAGTCTAGACTTTTCTATACTCAGTGTTAGAGTGAAAGGGCGTGAAACGCAAGCGTGAAGTTGTGTGTCGTAGAACACCCTCGAAGGAACGTGAATGCAAAAGCCAGTTACATTACAAATTACAACGAGAACATAATAACTACCTAATATTTGTAGCCGTATTAACAATCCAGCACTTAAAAGCATTAATGGATATAACATAAAAGTAATTTGCAATAATAATTTAAAAAATCAGTTTTTCCGTTACAATTTCAACCTGCTGCTCTTTCACAAAGAACTGTAAATACAATCAGAACTCCTTGAGGTTATGGCTAGTGACTCACATTGCACAATTCAGAACAGATGAGTGAAGAGCTAATGTACGATAACAAGTTCTTTCTTTCAGCTACTCCCTCCAGCAATAACTTCAACTATGCAGTGTGAAGTGTGACACCTATCCTAACTCTTCCATTCGAGAAGTAGTTACACAAACTCCTTTTCTCATATAGAATTATCAGAACATCTTCACTTCGTACTTTACCCGCCTCCTTAAAATTCTTCAGTACCACTTTTCAAACCATTTCACGCTCATCCATTCTGAATCTACAATTCAAGAAAACGCTATTCTCGACACACATAGTCTGAGTTTTCCCGCTGGATTCTAGGACTATAATACTAAAAGTGTTTTGTTAGTGTTAATCTGTTTTCGATATCACTTTCACTTCCACCATCTCACAATATTTTGCTTATTAAATACTATGACAGAATTCCCTTATTTACACTTTTGATCTTTTGTTACACTCCAATATACTAGTGACCTACAAACTTTGCGCTAGTAGTAATGTCGACTATTAAATAATTTTTATTTTTTTAAAAAAAAAAACAACACACAACCTTTATCAAAATCTACCGGATTTGCTGCAGCAGACGCTCAAAGGCTGATCTAAAGTATATGGTAAAGAACAAGTAGTTACTTAACAGTGAGTGAAGTGATGTTTGCACCTAAATGTGTTGAAATGCCGAGTAAAGACAGGGTACTTCGAGGCACAGTAAAAAAGGAGGAAGCTAAGAGTTTCACTGACTGCCTATAAACCGTGTAATCTTCGTGTTTCGTTATTCCGTTTGTGAAATGTGTACTGTTGATGTGGAAATAGAGGAGCATCCAGGAGTTACTTACATGATTACTGTGAACTAACAGCCTCATATTGCCATGGCTTGTACGCTGGAGGCGGGATTTGAATTGGAGCCAATAACACCTTGGCAAGTCCATTAAGGGAACGTTTTTAGGTTCATAGCTGACTACCTGGATATTGCCACCGCTGGCCTCCATAATACTGAAGCCAGATCGGCAGGAACATGACTCACACTCAGAATCTTGACAGGGACTCATCTGGATGCAAGAATAATCAATCTCGCAGGCATCAGACAAATAGTGTACGTATATAATATGTATTGCTGATTTCCGAAGCATTATCTGATCGTTATGCATTCATGAAAATTAGATAACAGTCCAAGTGGATCATTGCTCTGGATTTTCATCGCCAACTTTAATATCTAGCAGCTACTCTTCGTATATCTGTTTCGTAACGCTTTCAAATAATACCTTTAACTAAAGCAACCCTCCTTGTAACAAAACACTTATCACAACTCTCGTAACTGTGTCATTACTGTAATAATAAGTCACAAATAGTGGAACTGGAACAGTTTGTAAATTAGCAAACATCATGGATTAATCAAATATTTCACTTACTTTTTTCGGGGATCGCACTGCTTTAATTGATGGATTATATATATATAAGAACTAGTCAAGAAATTTCAGTGTGTAACATTGTTTCAACACATTATTTTGTGGACCTGAACCGAGTCCTCTGGTCAAAAATGTATGTAGACGATAGTGACATTAGAATTGTGATCAAATGAAACCTGAAGCTAACAACTGGTTGCAGAGTGTAATCTTAACTTTGATTGCGCATTTACACCTTGCATGCATAAGATGACTGTGTCGGCAAGTATAATATCTTTTTGGGAGCTGCCCAGAGGTAGATAGATTTGTTTGTGAAATCACAGCAGGACACAATCAGTAACTGATATGATAAAGGACTGGAAGACAGGACGAGGGTGAAGAGAGTTCTGATACATGGCTTAGGGGGCATCCATAAATTACGTGAGGTGAAATAGGGGGGGAGGGGGTCCGGCGAAATCTCACCAGATCTCACCTAGGGGGAGGGGGGGGGGTCTACGGCAATCTCACGTGAGATTTTGCGAAAAATTTGGGGACAGTAGAGCAAAAAAAAAGGTCTACAATTTGCGGCAAAGTCGATTTTAGGAGGCTGTTTCGTCAAAAAAGTTAGGGTGTGACCTAAAAAAAAAAGTTTCCAGGGCGATTTCTAGGGGGAGTTCTCACGGACCAGATCTCACTAGAGGGGGGGGGGGGGGTCCGGCCAGATCTCACGAAATCTCACCAGGGGGGAGGGGGGGATCCAGAAATCCGGAAAAACACCTCACGTAATTTGTGGATGCCCCCTTATATTGACGAACGACTAGGACGGGTAGTGGTAGAAGAATCAGGTGTAGTACGTTTAAAGAAAATGTTGACAATGACCACATGTTGGCACTCGATGTCAGGCGTAATGAAGTGAAAAAATGTTCTTTTGTAGGTAAGGGAGTCAGGGAGTGGAATAAATTGCCACGGGAAATGATCAACAGTTATCTAAACACACTTAAAGAATTTAAAATTCATAAAGTTCTAAAGTAGATGACTGTGGGGAGAGTACAACATTCAAAGAGTTAATATTAAAACACAGGAAATGGGAAAATTGGTGTGTAAGGAAATTACCACCACGGCATAAATACCATCGCAATTAAATTAAATTTTTCCCACCAAAATAACATCTTTTGGTGCACTACCTATTTATTAGCTATTTTGCATCTAAGATCCTGTCCACACGTATAAAAAGTCGAATACTTTATCTGCAGTTCTCGTAAAGTGTTCTAACACGTTTTAAAAGTTATTATCAACAAACGGGGAAGACCACATTATCAACTCTTCTGTCTTGTGCCCCTCTCCTCATGTCCATGTAGTTGCCGTTTTCTCTGATGTTGTCTGTAATCTTGCATCTCCTTCTTCTTCTCACTTTCCTCCCACAAACTAGTCCTTCCAAAGCGTCTTTTAGCAAGTACTCCCCCCCCCCCCTCAGCAAATGTCACATTCAGTTCTTCTTTCTTTCTCTTATTACGTGCAGTAGTTTTCTCCTTTTACCCTTTCCAGCACTTTAGAATTACTTACTTTATCCATCCAATTTATCCTATCCATTCTCCTCCACATCCACATCTCAAACACTTCTAAACCGTTTTACATATTTTCGCCTCAGAGTCCATGTCCCTATCCCATAAAGAGCCACACTTCATTCAAAACATTTGCCAAGTCTTTTCCTGAACGCTTTGCCTACTTTTCCAGTTAATAGTCGCCTCTTCCTATTAAACGCTTCCTTCGCTACAGCAATACGAGTTTTTACCTTGTGGTGGCATCTCAAGTCTTCAGTGATTGTACTTCCACGATGTTTGAAGGATCTTACTTGGCTGATATAAGCTAGACCTACCTTAATATTTAATAGTTTTCTTCCTTTGCCAGTCACCATACTCTTAGTTTTTGTTGTACTGATTTTCATTCCTAACTCTTCACAAACTTCATCCAGATCATTTTGTTCAGAGTTTGTTCGACTTCTGCCAACAATACCATAGCATCAACAAATTGTATACCCTCTATTCTCTTGCCATCAATATGCACTTCTCTTTTTCCATCTAAACATTTTCCAATAATTTCTTCTAGATATAAATTGAATAATAACGAGGAAAGGCAACAACTTTGCCTTACGCCTCTCCCCGACAGACAGCGTAGAGTGATTTTGTTACCT
The DNA here is from genome assembly GCA_031002005.1 of Vandiemenella viatica. Lineage (NCBI taxonomy): Eukaryota > Metazoa > Arthropoda > Insecta > Orthoptera > Morabidae > Vandiemenella > Vandiemenella viatica. Next base: position 90,765,863 of record JARYHS010009186.1, read on the forward strand.
GGTAATGCTAAATGTTTCTCGTCGACAAGGTACATTTACAAAAGACTTTTTTTTTTTACTTATTGCTTTACGCCTCGTCGACGGCTAAGGTCATTAGAGATGGGATGGGACTGGGGACAAGGAACGGGAAGAAATTCGGCCATAAATTTATTGAAGGAAGCATCCCGGCATTCGCCTGGAGTGATTTGGGGAAACCATAGGAAACCCAAATCTGGACGCCCGGACGGGGATTCGAACCCGCGTCCTCCCAAATGTGTGACCAGAACGTTAACCGTTCATCCACCACTCTCGGTACAAAAGACTTTCATGGAAGGACGGAAGAAACCATATTGAATCAAAGTATCCGGACACTAATTGACCCCAAGTGTGGCGAACTATTTTTAATAAAAATCTCCCATTCGAGATAATGTCCACATTGTACAAAACAACTAACGAACTAATACCGACAAACGAGAAACTGTTCCGGATTCATCTCTCGCCAACTGACAGATGCCACAAATGCGGCAACACAGACACCCTTCTACATCGCTTCTCGTGCGGCGAAACACAACGCATTTGGATTTGGCTGAAATCGAAGTTAGCATAACTGGACGGAACGACGATTTCAATATGGGAAATCCTCAGGACGAATAAGATCCGCAAACCGGCATGGAAACAAAACTCCGCAACTTGGTTGGTAGGCCATACAGTACTATACGTTTGTCAACAGCAAGATAAAGGATACACCGATTACATTTCCTTCACGAAGAGAGAATTCATTAAGGCGACCACTTCTCCCCGTTACATCAGCTTATACGGGAACATACTGCTGTCTCTCGTAATGGGCGGATATCTAAGCATTCCGTGGAAATACACATAGGGGCGCCAATCCGGAAGAGGACCGCAGGAGAAGACATCTTCCACAATATCTTCCGATGTAATAACTATTCACCGAACGATTACGGCGATAGCCTACAAGAAGCCCCGTCTCTAAAGACCTAGTTGTTATAGGAGACGTTAAGCAGTTAAACAAAAAAAAACAAAAAACAAAAAAAAATACAAGAAGCCTATAGTGTGAAAGATTACCTAATTAGTCTATAAGTAGCTTGTGTCTAGTATCTTGTATCTAAGAAGCCTGTATCATGCAACACTGAATATCATGTCATGCAGCTTTGAATCTTGTATCCTGTAATTTGTTAAAGTATCTTAAAAAAGTAATTAAAAAAATGCGTGGAAACGAACAAAGCATATGTAAACGTCAAATCGAATTGTCTTGCAAAGCTGAACAAACTTCGCTTTACTGTACTAGTATTTGAGTTACAGAAAGACTTGACTCGCATCCACCAATATTCACGACACTGAAATGAGTATTGTTTATTTCTCTGCTGTCATAAATTGTGATGTACTGCCCGGGTTCCCTTTCGCCAATTACAGAGAGACTTATAACTACAGAGTTTATGAGTCTGGTATTCATGTTTACGATTCGGTTGTTAATTTGCCAGACTTAACTGAAGAGGGAGGGGAGGGTTCTCCTTAATTAGAGGCCGTACCAGTTTTATGCGAAGTGCACGAGTATTTGATGTGCTTCAGATCGTTAACCTGCCAAAGATGACATTTTAATCAACAACTGGTAATTCTTCTTGGAGTAATTACCTTAAAATAAAGTTATCTCATATAATATCATTTCACTACATAATAAATCTCTCTTTCTAGGGATTGCTTTTGTTAAAGCATCAAGCAAATACTCCCAAACCGATTTGGATGGAGTTTTCACAATTTGAAAGCTTACGCTTTAACTTAAAAAGTGCGGTATGCCTTTTGACTTAACGCGAACGAAGCAATAAAAGATAACCTGGGCAGACAGGCATCACAGATCCAAGTACATGAAAGATAAACACCACGCACTTTGAATTCTATTAATATTGTTGTAGACCATGTAACTTTTTTATTTCACAGTTTTCTGAAATGTACAGAAAATACACAGAAAACGTAAATCGAACATTACAGAAGGCTGTAGCAACCCACGACATATGAACGAAGCTAGGGCCGTCGCTACAATTCAGTTTATCCACAGCTTCTGCACATATTGACACTCGAAAATGCAAGCATCTACCGTACTTATATTCGTCCACACTTCTAAGTACTCGCGGGCGAAGCTGCAGGCAAATGTTAGTAGAGAATAAATAATTAAAATTCTGGCCAGCCAACCGTCACGAAATCCACCAGTGTCATACTCATAGAATGTGAAGTTCAACTGATTATCGATGCGCAACTGATTATCGATGCGAAGTGTCACCAACCATTTCAAGTAACTCTCGTCGATAGGCAAATAATGCGCTACTACTTTGAACAGTAAAAGAGACATATTTTTAGCAGAATTTGAATACAGTGTAGCTCAGAGAAGAGACATGGGCAAAGACGAATAACTGTCTCAAAAACGCAGGTCTATCAACACTGCATCGGTGGTATTGGATCTCATATTTCCATGAAATTTGTTATTAAAATCACTGTTAAAGAAATTCCATATTGTATAATGACGCCGTTAAAGTTTGATCACTGGATAAATTTTGAAAGACTTGTAGCACTAAAATATAACGATAGAAGTATTTTAGCTTTAATGGAACGTCAGTATATTGCACACGACGTGAAGATTTCGGGGGAAAAAATATAGTGGCATATATTTCAAGGAGTATCATAGTTTAGATATGAAACAATTAAAATTTCAAACCGTATAAGACAGAATACGTTGTATATGAGGAGAAATATTCACATGTCAGCTAAAGCTAAAGCACAAATTTGTAGTTCACTTGTTGCACATCAGCATTCAACAGCGACAGCCGTGACCACGAGGCAGCCACAGATGTTACACTTGGGTCTCCATTGGCCCGTTCGCTCTGTTGTATCGCCGGGTCACGGCAACACAATAACGTCGTACGAGCGACGTCATAACTCTGGGCACTAAAACTGGTCCACGGCCGGATCTGGCGCCGTAATCTCCACCCGAGAGGTCGAAAGGCTTCGATACGCTCGGCTGCACTCAGTGGAAAAACGTTACACGCAAGTCTAGCATACGGTTGGACACTCACTCACTATTCAAGTGTACCATACGACAGTGATAGTAGACGAAAATTACTGCTTAAGAATCTCATCAAGTTGTAGCCTGGAAGAATCTTCATTGTTTTTAATCTATTCCCCACTTAATATTACAGTAAATAAGGGAGAGGGATTCATGTGAACTGGAAGTTTGTAGGATTCGTAAAAGATTTGGTAATTTAAAATGCAATAACACGTTTCAGTTTTAAAATACGGAAGTAGAAGAATAATTAAAAAAAAAATAAATAGATACGTTTTGACGGAGTTTCTATTCCCGCACCATTCGCCTCCGTTGAGGGAACTTACTTTAATGGGGGACTTCTTAATTATGTGAGGTGAAATAGGGGGCGGTTCGGCGAAATCTCACCAAGGGGGTGGGGGGAGGGGGTCGACGGAAATCTATCGTGAGCTTTTAAAATTCTTGGAGGACAGTAGAGCTTTTTCTTTTTTTTTTTTTAAAAAAAAAAAAAAAAAAAAAAAAAAAAAAAAAAAAAAAAAAAAAAAACGCGTATGTCGACTGATTTTAGGAGTCGTACGTATAAGGTCCAGAAACGGACGTTGTTTCCATTACGTTTAGTCTGTATTCTGTTTGATAAGTGTATTGTTTGTTTGCGAAATGTATATTTTTTTAGGTGTATATTGTGAAACTACGTGACTGCTAGGAACCGACCAAAAACCACGCTGAGAATCATAGTAGAAAAGTAACCACATAAAATAGGGGCGAGACGAGCATGTCATCATTGATGGTCAGCTTGTATATAGAGTAATTAATCAACAAAGTGAAAGAAATTTCTGAGTAAAGGTTTCAAGAGCAAAGGTTTAAAGAGGGTTAATCAGCATACAAAATTTGTAACGATATTAGCTCATTTGCAGATAGGAGTTTGGATACAAGTAACGTATTAACTGGAATGATAAATTTTTTTCGTTTTGAATTGATTTCGGTGTAAATAGAGACAATAGCTAATAAAGATAATGAAGAACAGAAATGATAGCGATAACATCAGGCTAAAAGACAGGAACAGAAAATTGTTAATATCAAAGAAAGAGCTACAACTCAGGAAAAAAATCTTTCAAACTGCGTACACGGAGCACAGCGATTGCCAGAAGTAAAGCTTGTAGTTTGTGGGTGTTACAATAATTTAAATGATGTTACAGATGCTGAAAATTAAGTGGAAGGAAAACATTTAAAAAACCATGGGTGAACCTTACAATAAGATGAGATAGGTTCGCGGATATCGTATTGCATAATTTGTCAGTAGAGGGAACAGCCAAATGGAAGGACTGTCATGGTAGACAGAATATGTAAATCAAGTAATTCAAGACTTAGATTCTTTGGAAGATGTGATACAAAGAGATAATGGATTGCCTCGAAGTAGTAGAAACTGAAGAAAACATAAAGAAAGGTTTCCTGAAGGTCACTTAAAATAGCACCTACTTAGAAACGAAGTAACCCTACCTATTAGCCCAAGAATATATGTCATTATGATTTAAATAGTTTTAGTTAGGGTCAGTCCAGGGTATACCAACACTATCCTTTTCAAGTAGCCAGTGCAATTTTTTCTTATTGACATTTGTCTTCTAAGCCATACATTCAGATGCAATATTTTTTTATTTTTTTCAGTTGATGTCATTCAACTTATACAGTTTATTTCTTGAATCAAGAACAGATAAAACAGGGCGTACACAACATTTAATTAAAACCACCCATGCCCGAGGCCTGACTCGAACAAGCAACCCTTGTACTGCAAGGCTGGAGTGCTGGCTCGTACACTGTCAAGTTTCCAGTGTTTACAATGGTGGGAATTAAATATGAAATGTAAAGCGGCACACTCTTTACCCAACGGAAAATGAGGCTTAAAACTATCAAAAAAAAAAAAAAAAATTGTTGCGAAGTCGGAAGAGAGATTACGTGTGCCAGGGGTACATGGTGTCTGTGTTAACCACTGACCATTTGCTAATTGTAGCTGGAGTGAACAAGTGTTAGGAAAATGTGCCACTGTCGTTGGTTTCACCCAACCTCGGTAGATTAATTTTTCGACCCTTCAAGATTATGTTCTTAGATATGAACATTGAGCATATAGAACATATGAAACCACGTAATAATTTTATTGCAACATTATCAGGTTTGAGACGTTTCAGGTTGAAACGTTTTAAGAGTTATTACTTCAGCAAGGCAGTAACGATTCTCTAAGCCACTACTTCCTATACCTTCCAGCACGCATGCAATTAAAATTTAAAGTAACCAATTGTGGTTAGAGTCAACTTTAAACTACATTTTCCCTACAAATGAACTAATCGTACAATGGTTATTGCAACAATTTTGATTTCGTATCATTTCATGATCAGAAATCACGGTAGAGCAATATTTCCATGTACTCGCGTTACTCTTGCCTGACCCAAGGGCTTCGTTAGAGCTTCTATCAGCAAGCGCCATTTTTCACGGTGTTCCGGTCAGCGATTATACAAAGCTGAACAGCAAACCAGCCGTCAAAAGATATTACTGTATAACGAACAGATACAAGTTATGTGCATTCGGAAGTTGTTTAACGACTTCTTTGTTTCCATTCATCTCTGTGTATCTAGAATACCATTATCTTCAGTAAAGCATTGGATACTTGAGGTCAGCTTTCTTAACAGTGTATATCATAGCAGCACAAAGACCCTCCAAAGGAAAGGAGCAGCATCTGCTTTTTATCTCTATATACACAGATAGTTTACAAATTACAGAAATAAATGTGACAAGTAGTACCGAGCGTGATGGGTCAATGGTAACGCTCTGACCCCGTATCCTGGAGGACGCGATTTCGAATCCCCATCTATCCATCCAGATTTGTATTTTCCATGGTATCCGCAAATCACTCCAGGCGAATGCCAGAATGGTTCCTTTAAAAAGGCCATGACAGAATTCCTTCTCGGTCTTTGCCCCAAATCCCTTCCCGCCTCTAATGACCTGGACGTCGACATACTACGGTTAACTGGTATTCGGTGACTCTACGTTAAACTAGAAGAGAAAATGAATTTTTTTCCTAATCTTACCCCCTTTGGCTTAGTGACTGAAAAGAATTGGCTGGTATGTTATTTCATTACAGGTAATTAAATGTCGTCTGTGGCTAACACGTATTAGCTTTGTACTCTACTATGGTAAACAATATACCTACAGGATGGTATAGTAATGAGTAAATTCAACAGAATATTTTACGCAACACAAATAGTAGAAACTAATTAGAATTAATTTTCTTGTGTCTCAGGCAAGTCACCCATTTATACGACTAATTCGAAATATTATACACCTGCCCCAAAATGAAACAGTACCAGATTCTTATTTAAAACAGTAATACACAATATTAAGTGGTATTCTATAAGAGCGCTTGGATCTTAGTAAATTTAAACTTGATTGAGAAAGTTCCTTTTTCTGAGTACTATTAGATAAAAGGCAAATTCTATAACAGTAAAACAAAGGGTTGGAATTTGGGTCAGGGTGTGGAAAGAAAATTCATTGTCACAGAGCGTTCGTAACCCGCTTTGCTCGGTTCGCTTTCAAAAACTGATCGATACCAATTAACAGGAGCGAATGCCAGAATATTGTATTATTTTAATTCAAACGTCAAATAGTTGGTTTATCCTCACAGCTTTGTTTTACGCTCTCAGTCGGGAACGATGAATGGAACGGGATTAAAGCTGAGTGGAGACACCAAAATGTTGAATTGGTTGCAGATTTGCGAACCGGACAATTCGGCCCCTCAGTTAAACCGGGTACATTTAAACTGAATTTGTAGATCCTGTTTAATACTATATGAATTTGACGCTCCTGAATTAAATTCGTTCAACTTTACATGATGCTAACTCTTTGATAATTCACAACACGGATGTGAACTTTGAAACCATCAAGAATTTAATGAATGATAACCTGATTGAAGTTTTTTGTAATAAATAAATGACTATTGTAAACAGTTTTCTAAAAGTATTTAATTTATATACACGGTGTTTTTGTGATCTGCAGCACAAAACTACTCCAGATGGTGCGCTGATTATTCTTTACGAGTTATTTTCTCATTATTTATGAAAAGCTAGCCAGCCTAGATTCACACTTTTTAACGTAATATGAACGTACACGCATCTGTTTTAAGCATTACACTCGTCATTCTAAGAAACTGACATTAACTAAGCATTGGTATTTTGAGTTAAATAATTTATTACTGATGTTTAGTCAACAAAGTTGGAAGCTTAACCCCTGTTGCACTATTTCTTCTCATAAGTTTTATGGCGATTGTTCCAAAGATAATTAATTTATGATATGGCCCACAGATGCTGAAAACACTGCTAATAACAATACTTGTCGAGAGCTGAGGTATAATTCACAAGATTCGTAAGCAAAACTGAAGAAATATTACGTGTTTCATTGTAAGTACGCCTGATTACATACTTCGTTGTATTATTTTTATTATTTCTGTTCTGTAATAAGACTATAAACACCGATGTACTTGGTCAATCTTTGTGTTAAAATACGCAGGTCTCTGCTCGAAAATTCTCACTAAATTTCAAACAGGAAAACTACTGTACACCAACTATCATAATTATTCGAAAAACTTATTCAGTAACATTCATTTCACACCGGTAACCTTATAATTACATGTATTTGTAATTATCCCAGTATCTAACAGTGCTTACTGAGAAATCTGAATTATTTGCGTCACGTTATTTTATCTCGTTTTGCCTAATTTTTCCTAAGTATGTAATTCATTAATTTCCGCTGAATGTTTCATGTGTATTTAAGTGTTTTTGTACAAGTTAATTAGTTTGGTCAAGTGTCAGTATCTTTGGTTTAAGGATATTCTATCTTGCGTTAATTTTTATTTTATTTTACTTTATGACACATCTTCGTTGAGGTCGTTAGAGATGAGGGAGGATTAGGGACAAAGAAAGTAAAAAATAAAAATAAAAAATCGACAAAAAACTTGTTACAGAACCATCCAAAAATTCGCCTGGACCATTTCAGCCAGCCATAGGAAATTGAAATCAAGATGCCCAGAACAGGATTGAAACAGCAAGATCCGTGAAACATTGGTTTTTTTTTCTTTTTGAAACTTTTACAAAATGTTAAATTTTCAAAAAATAGTACAATGTAGTGTTATGAAATGAAAACAAAGTATGTCAGAAGTGGCTAAATGGTAACACTTTCTCTGGTTAATAACAGAAATTATATCATTAAAACTATGGTTTATAATCATAAGTTTGAATAAATGATGGGTGTAGAAGCGCCAAAACGGTAATTGTACAGGATAAATAATAGGGTAGATAAACAGAAAATTTGAGTAAAACGAATAATAGCTACCAATTTCTACACACACACACACACACACACACAGAGAGAGAGAGAGAGAGAGAGAGAGAGAGAGAGAGAGAGAGAGAGAGAGATCAGTGAAACAGATGATAATCATTGCAAAGGTATAATGTGAACGAAACGTTAAAATTTCGAAGCCGGAAAATTTAAACACAGAATCAAGTAATATGACGGAGAAAGTATAGGGTCAATAGTCGGAAAATACGTGCTATTTGTAGGTTAAAAAAGCGAGTGCTTGAGCTTTTAGAATCATAGGTGGTTTCCGTGTCATCAATCTTACGATTGATTTGATTCAGTTCTACATCTGTTCCTATTTTGAGGTAGCCTCTTCATTAAAAAAAAACCCAATACAACCTACGTACTCTCTATTTGCATTATATAGTATATATAGTTTTTTTCCATCGACAGTTTCCTCCATTCACAAGTTAACCTATACCGCACGTCTCAAACTGATTAACTATCCTATCTCCCATTTCTGTGATACTCATTCACAAACTTTTTCATCGCCCACTATTTTCAAAACTTGTTCAATTCGTACCTTATACGTCCACTTTATTTTATGCAAACTTATAAAGCATCACATATCAAACGCTTCAATTTTCCTTATTTTTATATTGCTAAAACCACAGCTTTATCTCAGTGAGGCGGTGTGCTTCATATACATTTTAGACACTTCTTTTTGAGATTTAGGTCAATATTCTAAACTAAAAAGATTTCTGATCTCATCATTTTTACTGAAATGAAGGGCATAGTATATATAAAATTTATTCTTATACTTGTCAAACCAGAAGGACGTGCGAGGAAAATCTTAACTTTTGTGTATTTGTAATAAGATTGGTAAAGCAACTCATTTAAGATATTTATATAAGTTTACTTACAACATTTGACATTCATAATGACAAAGTGACCAGAATTTTTTTATTATTTTAAATAAACGAGAAAAACAACTATGTTTCAGAAAGTGAAATGAATACACACTGTAAAGTGTAGACTTGGCTCAGAACAAGATCTAATAATTTTTTGTCACTGTAAAATCACGAGACTTGGCCTAGTTTACAAGAATTTTGAGTTTTCTCTAGAATTCTTTTTTCGCTTTTACTATTCTCCTTTCGAAATCGTTCATGTTTCGGCCATTAGTTTTAATTTTAATTCCTAAAAATAACAGAACTGACTTTTCTTGTTAAATCCGACTGTATTTTTATTACTTTTTTTGTTATCATTTCTGCTGCATTTCCTTGATTTGGTTTATAATTATTCCAAATTCCTCTTCCAGTATTTTATTCATGGCATTCAGTAACTCTTGTCTAGTATTACAAAGCACTGTTTTCATTTTTAGAAAGAAAGCTTTCGTTCCGCGTATGCGTTGCTATTTTTCAGTACCGTTTTGACCAAAGGATCGGGGACTGCCATGATTGAAGTGAACGGAATCTGTGGGCCGCCCTTTGATGCCCGCTCGCCTGCGCTAGCTAGCTCGTTACGGTCGCGTCACTCGCACAATTGGGAGCCTGGCAGCCCTTTGGCCGTGACCTGGGAACTTGTCAGCCCACGTCGATAGAGCCTCCCAGCCGACTGCTACCACAGTGCACAGATTTTCGTCATTCTACCTACAAAATACAGACTGGTATATATATATATATATATATATATATTGTTAATGGCTTTACGCCTCGTCGACGTTTAGGACATTAGTGGTGGAAAAGGACTGGAGACAAGGAACGGGAAGGAATACGGTTATGGCATTTTGGAGGAACCATCCCTTGTTCACCTGGAGTGATTCACGGAAACCATGGGATAGTGAAATCTGGATGGCCAGAAGGGGATTCAAACCTGCGTCCTCCCGCAAACGAGGCCAGAGCGTTACTACTCACAGTTCACGCTAGGTAATTATTTTATTTTTAAGGAAAAACATAAATAAGTGACGTACATGCTATTAGTTTTCAATATATAACCTGTCTCCTTTAACGACTTGGTGGATGAGCGGTCCTGGCATTTGGCCAGGGTTTCGAATCCCCATCCGGCCGTCTCGATTTACCTGTTTCATGGTCTCCAGAAATCACTGTAGGTAACAAACTGCATGGTTCATTCGAATGTCTGCCGTTGAATTCTTGTCAATTCCTTGTTAACAATATTCTCCCTGCTCTAATTATGTCGACGACTCGTAATGCTGTTTCTGCTTCATCAATAAAGAAAATTCGTGTGACTGTCACACATTTGACCTAAGTCGTGGACAGATCTACTGTACACACTGGAACTACCGTGCGTTTATGGGTACATTAGACGTACGAAGCAAATTAAGTGAGAGGTGATTGTCACGTTAAGTATTAGAATGCGAACCGAGGAACTGTGGATAACTTGTTAAGCTACCAGATCGGCGCCTAGTTCACTCACTTCAAATTACTGCAACGTAGTAGCTGAACAAATTTGATAGGTTAGTTTCTGCCACCGTGCATTTCACGTGTTCCAATTCCAGAATTTGTTCCTTTCATTGAAATAATAAATTCTAGTGTTCCTCGAGCTTTTCGAGGATGATATTTCTACAGATAGAAAAAAATGTAAGTTCAGAAAGATGGCAAAAAAATCAACAATAAACGTAATTCTAGGTCTATTTTCAGATTGGTATGAAGGTTTAAGACAGAGACTATCAAATGGTAAGTTATAAATATATATATAAAAATTTATGTAACCAATTACACTTTTTTTTACTTATATCTTTACGCATCGTCGAGGTCATTAGAGGCGGAATGGCATAGTGGACAAGGAACGGGAAGGAATTCGGCTATGGCCTTTTTGAAGGAAGCATCCCGTCATTCGCCTGGAATGATTTGGGGAAACCATAGAAAACCCAAATCTGGATGCCCGGACGGCGATTCTAACCGCCGCGCCGTCCTCTCAAATGCGAGGCCAGAGCGTTAACCACTCACCCACCACGCTCGGTAACCAATTACAATTTGACATTAATTAAAAGCTCACTTATTCAATTTGGAATACTTTTAAAACAACTAACAAATTAACAATATAATCAAAATAAATATAGAATGGATTATAACAGATTATATTTTCAAACTATCTGCGAGAGACACAAAGTCTGTTTGTAGCATATCTCAGAGCAACCGTTTACAACCAAAGGCTAATCAAATGATTTCAAGGAACTTAATCTAGTGACAGCTTATGTTACAGATTGAAATATAGAATCCTATTTATCCCAACGAGTTATATATTTACTATAGAGGCCAAAATCACGATAAAGTTCAGAATTTTTGTCTTTGTTCGTATCAAACAAAAACGAAAAATCGGACTTACACTAAACTACATATAGTTACTGACATAACGGAAATCATCCGGTAAGGTAATTAATTCCAGATGATACTGAGACAATATTGTAATTTTTTTTAAAAAAATTCTGCCCTTGGACTCATCACGCGAAAACTAGTCAGCACATTTGAACGAAATTACACAAAATACTTACGGGATACTTCTTTTTCAAATAACTTAGTTTAGATAAAAATTATAAATTTCGAAATCTTTTTCTGTTTGTGCAGGCATTAAGAAAAAACTAAAGTTCTTATTTCAATTAATGAACAATTCATAATAGTTGACGCCCCAGGACGCGTACAACATTCGTTTTATCGCGCCTCAGGAGACGTACAGGATTCTTTTTATCCTGATAAGTTGGTGTCATAGTATGGGAACAACATTTTGTGTATCAAATACAGGAATTGGAGACAGTGCAAAGAAGGGCTGCTAGATTTGTCTCTGTAAATTACCGCAGAACACAATCAATAATCTTTATATATAAAGATGAATGTTTGTTTGTTTGTTTGTTTGTTGTTCATACAAAGCCACAGTTTTCATCCGATCTCGATGAAACTTTGCACACTTATCCTTTGAAACAAGGAGAAAAATACTGTCTACATTTGGTTGAAAAATTATCTGTATAAATAACACGTTGTCTCATAACTTCGAAATACGGCGATAGACAGACAAGTTGGATATGGACGTCTCCGTACCATGTTTCCATGTAGTGGACTGGCAGCTCAGTGGTTAAAGCGCTTGCTTACGAACGTCGTGGTCTCCGGTTCAAATCTCCGTGGAGGCTAAGATTTTTTAAAATTGTTTTTCATCGTAAGAGTCAGGCCTGGGCCGTAGGTTATTCGGATTGAATGTTAAACTGTAGATATTAGAAGAGTTAGGGGTGCAATGCGAGGCAAATCGTAGGTAGTCTTGCAATGTTGTAGGTGTACACTTTTTTACGTTATAATGATCCCTCAGGTGTTGTTCGCAGTCAGTGTGTGAGTGTGAAGTTGTGAACCACAGTAATATTATTATAGATACGGAAGTAAGTCTCTGTATTTTTGTTACGTTTGACGACTAAATGTCTATATCGTCGTGATGGAATTTTATAAGGAAATCTGTATGAAGGGCACAGGATATTTTTTCCAGTATGATTAAGTGTTGTAGTCACGAAATTTTGAGGCCTTATCGAATGGTGACAGAAATATGTTGGAAATTGATTCTCTTCAAGAGACAGTTTTGACGGTACAATGATATAGTGATAGCTTTCCTGTCATATTATTCCGACTCGATATTGTTACCAACAACTTTCTGTATTTAATTCTGGTAAAAAAATTCTTAATCCACGCGTACGAAGTCGCGGGTACGAGCTAGTAATACTATAAATGCGGTAGTAAGTCTCTGTCTTTTTGTTACGTTTTGGCGACTAAATGGCTATATCGATAATGATGGAATTTGACAAGAAAATCTGTACGAAGGGCACAGGGCATTTTTTCCGGTATGATTATCAGTTGTAGTCACGAATTTTGAGAACTTATTGAATGTTGATAGAAATATGTTGGAAATTGATTCTCTTCAAGAGACAGGTACGACGGTAGAATGATATAGTGATAGATTTCCTGTCATATTATGCCGATTCGGTGTTGTTTGTGACTAATTCTTCGTTACCAACAACTTTCTATATTCAATTCTGGCAAAGAAATTCTTAATCCACGCGTACGAAGTCGCGGGTAACATCTAGTAAGCTCTATATAGGAAGGATTACTGATTTTGTAAGACGACAATGTGCCAAACCACAAGTGAAGATAAATGATTGTTATTTCATCATGAAATTTAACGCTGTGATTTACAATCAATTTGCTGCAACATGCTTGGCGAAAACCAGGTTATGACATTGACATACCAACATCACCATTTGAAAATGTAATTAGTGTGGCTTTTGATATTGGACTGCGTGAATGCGAAAGTAATTTGTAATGTCATAACGTGACTTTAGTGACGTGTTCACATTGTTCTCTTCCACTTTTTTTTTAAACCACTTCATCGAAATCCCGCATCTGCTCTTTGAGGATTAATATAAGCACTATCAGGTGTGTGGTACTACTGTATACGTGTGTTTTGCGATATATTAAGTGCTTTAAGCAGAGAGTTTTTGGCACTGTTGATTGAAAATGTAATGATACACTGACGTTATTGAATTACGTATAATTTCTATCATATGGTATTGATATCTTATTACTTTGTATCACTCTATTAAAATGTTACTTGAAATAGAATGCAACGTTTTGCATGGAAATGACGCACACCACTGTTTTGTTTATGATCGCTTGTTATTCTAAGCATATTTTCGTGCGGTTCCGAGCGTTCGAGGCCAAAATTGTCCGTTGTAAGTGAATCACAGCAAAGTGAAGGGCTACAGCATCACGCCATCCTATCCTAAGCTGAAATATGTCGTCACTCCCAGCTCATATAAAGTGAATATCGACGAGCTGCAGAACGATTATCTCTGTTTATAGGGGTGAATACAAGTTTAATAACTTACTTCTGAAATCTGATTGAATCTATACTAATAACCCTTTCCTTATAGAGAATTATAGCATTCGTGGTACATTTCAGATTCGAAATTTCGACTGTAATTCACATTTTGAGGACCAGCGGAATAATTCTAAAATTGTAATCACGAAAAACTTGTCATCATGAAAACAAATATTTTTTTCTACAAAATTCCGATAAAATATTAATAAAAGTCTACAGTCACTGCGGAGAACTTTTCAGACATTTGTAGTACTATTCCTTGCATATTTTTTTTATTTTTGTTTTTGTTTCTTGGTTTATGATCTTTGATATCAAGGCCATTAGAACCCGTAGCGGATAGAGGACAAGGAACGGGAAGGAATTCGTCCGTGGCCTTTCAAAGGAATTATCCCGGCTTTCACCTGGAGTTATTACGGTAAACTATAGATAGTCAAACACTGATGGCTCGACGAGGATTCGAATCCCCAATCTGCCGAATGTCAGGTTTGGTAACTCTTAGCATCTTGAATCACAGTAACAATAATACTGACGCAGTTTTAGTTGTAAACAGTCTATCCTACCAATAGCTGATGATAGTCATACTGTCAGAGGCTAATATTTGATCCGCCTCACTGTGACAACAGACCGAAAACTTGTATTTCTGTTTAGAGTACCTGGTTAGTACACAGAAAAATCTGACAGCTTATCAATTAAATTAATGCAGTTCAACATACCATCGCTAGAAACTACCAGGAAAACTAATGCTTGCGGGTATGATCATTCAGGCGCATTAAATATGCATGGCTATATTTGATGCGAGATCGTTTACCAGTCGTAGATGAAATTTTCAACGCCTAGACTTGACCAACAGGGTAGATCCTGTGATAGTGCACTAGTAACTACCAAATGGTATATGAAAGGACAAGATAAAGGACAAAGGGCATTCGTTCATGTATGATAATACCTCTGTCGGGTGGCAATTTTAAGCTCACCATCTCCATTCTTTGTTCTTAAATACCTGCACAAAGTTTTACCCTCTCCAACTTTTAATCCACCAGTAGAGCAACCCAATACTTAACATACACTTATATAAATCACCTACAGACACACATTAATAGCAGAACTCGGAGAAAAGAAATGATCTCAGACAATTTTACTTTGTATATAGTTATCAGAGACTTGAATAAAGGTAAAATATCTCTGCTTTATATTGGCCTGGAAGTAATATTTCCCAAAGTGACCACGCAGAATTTCCATCAATTCCTTTTCGAAAATCGATGAATATCGAAATTATTGCTATTAATGCCGGCATCAGAATCCGATATTTCTTCACTAAAACAACACCATATAGAACGCGCTTATTGATTTTTGTACGTGAATGAGAGATTCTCCTGTTGACTGTAATAATGACTGTGACGAGGAAACCACTAATTAAAGTGCCTTCTGAAACTAAGAGAGTTCCCTCAGGGCTTTGTCCCATTTCATGCTGAAGTCTTTTGTCTATGAGCAATGATGATGAATGTTTAATCATGACTAGATAAAGGCATTCAGACTATTTTACTGCAGGGTGACACAGTTCTCTGACAATGGAATGGAAGAACAACAGAGGCTCAGAAATGCAAACTTCTCAGCAGATGCAGCGAACTTCCGTCCATTATTCCAGCCAGACACAAGTTTCCCGGCTGTGACATCATCACTGCCTGCAGAGCAGAAAGACAATTCGTCTCGTAGACTGCGTGTTACGAAATCAAGACGCTAGAATATTTTGAATGAAACACCACGAACTAGGCTTAATGAAACACTGCACTTCTGAATCTGACTCGAAATAATAGTACAATTGGTTTCCATCGATCATAAACTTTTTCCTTTCATTAACTTCCTCCATAAATATGACAACTTTTGATTTATAACGTCTGTCAATTCTCAGGGTTCCGAGCCATTTTAAGTATTTTTGCAAATTTTTTCTGAAACCTAGCTTGACTTTTAAACTTATTAGAGATTAAGAAATTTAATAATTGGTTACTGCGTAAAAATCAGTTTTTTCTTTGATACATTTATACAGTTTTCGGAAATACGTGTTCTTATCTGATCTGATAGTTTTGGCAAAATAAAATTTGCAGCTAGAAAAGTCTGACAAACTTCGTAAATCTGAGAAGAATAACTTCAAAAGGAAGTATCTTTATGGCTGTCAAAGATGATATTATACCCATATATCTTTCCCAACTCTTCTCATTCTTAATGTCTTACGTCTTCGATCTAATTGAATTTTGTACGATTTTATATCCTGTAAGAATATTTCAGAATTAACACAACAGTTCTACTGATAATTCAAGGCATTGAATTTGTTATTTAGGAAGAGTTTACTGATGTTCGTCTTGGAGACAGATGTTTTTTTATCCATTTGGTAAATATGAAGCAGCAAAAATAATAATAAGACTCCACTAATTATTTTAGCACCGTGTTGTCAAATGGACAAGAACCAACGTGTCTAACTACTCGCAATCACAAAGTTAATTGTATTGATAATAATAAATTAGTAGCTAATAGTAAATTTGAAGGTCATCCTTGAGTTTAAATAAAAGGGTCGTTATGGAGATTAAGTTATTCAAAAGCGTTTTCTTAGAGAATAACGTACTATCTGCGTACCAAAATATTTTCTCCACAGAGGGGTAGCAATATATCGTCATTTAAATTGGTCTCGTTTTAGGATAAAAACAAACGTAAATGACTTATGGTGGGTAAAGGTATCTGGATATATAAAACACTATATCTACCTTGGGAATGAAGCACATTTCTCCATGGTCTTGCTATTAAACCGGGCATCTCGGTATGGTATCTTTGGTAGAGTATGGCTAAGACGTTGCTTTTCTCTCTTAACCAAATCTGGAATCTTACAGTTGTATTTCTACCTTTTGGAACACCCCGAAGATTTGAAGGAGCAATGCTAGCTGAATACAGTTCCGAAAGAACGGATTAAAGGTGTGAATGATCAACAAAGCTTAAAACAGTTGCGAAAAAAGTATAGTTGCCATCATTTCGGTGCAAATTGAAAAATGATTGTACGTTTACTGCGCTCTCTCTCACACAAGCGGACTGAGAGAGGCTGATGCTTTCTGTACATGTATAAAATTAACTCACAAGCAAGAAGATCGCCTAAACAACTCAGACGGCAAATGGCTGTCACGGCTCATTCATTTCCCATACCAAAACAACGGTTAAACATAAATTTAAGATTCCCAGTGTAGTACCAGATTTAATACGGAAGTATCTGAATATCCAAAAAACATCTCTATTTATTTAAAGCAAAAGTTTCCACAAATAAACAGTGATTTTTTTTATCTCATTTGGTAATTTGAGCAGTTAACTGTCAGGAAATTCAGAATACTAATCAGCGCAGTTTTTCGATCCTAAGTTCTTACTAGCATATTCACAGGAAACTGCCACTTGCTACGTTCATTCAACATAATCACAGGAGTAACGGGATTCAATTGCAAAGCATTCGAGTCAATTAAGCTCGGTGCTCAACGTCTGTCTTCATATAAGCGACCACTCAGCCTGGAACGAAGGCGTACGTCGGCACGTACGTGTTTCGGGGGTTGCAGACGCGGCGCCGGAAGGGGGACGAGAGAGAGCTGGCAGGTGACGCGGCTGTGTGCCTATAGAGAAGGCGCCGAGAATCAAGACTGCAATTTAGAGCGCTCGTTAGCGAGCAATCTGGAGGGCCACAGGCGGTTAGCAGACAACGCTTACTAATTATAGCACCACTCGTTACTGGAGTTTCTCTGAATAGAAGGTAATGACGGCGCACAGAAAAATAAATAAACGGCGAAGAACACGCTGTGCACAGACAAACCCCCTCGTCTCACTGGCAGCCTCTTCCCGTTGTAGTTACAAGGTGGTTAGTCAAACAGACAACTTGCCTGGAGAGCAGGTAATGGGGAATTGAAATGTCAACTAGGAGCAGCGCGGCACACACAGAGTTAATATTGCAAGCCAAAGCCAAGGTTACCTCGCGTCCCTCCGCAGTCGATATTACAGACTACGTAGAAATACAGAATTTTGACTGAAAACAAGTTAGGATACTGCGCTCTAGATAATCATGTCGGATAGTAATAATGATGGCTTGTGGTCTATTCGCCTATCCAAAGTCGTTGCCTTTTACCCATAATTTTTCAATTCAATCTTCCGATTCTTCATATTATTAGTTTTGTTTTGTATTTATTAAAGAAACTAAAATGAAATAAACTTCAGTCAGTATTAAAAAATCACCTCCAAACTGCTAGAATTATTTCCAGAATAAACACAAAATCTTAAATCTTATTATTTCTGAATTAGTATGGAAACTTTTTGCAATAACAACCGTATATGTCTGATAAGTGAAGTAGTTACTTTCCTTCTTTCAAATTCGAACGGATGCCTCCTTCCATTCGGGAATCTAGTGAAGTGTTGCAACTGTCATTTAATACTTGAATAACATGGAATCTGAATAAAAAACAAAATAAAGGAACAGATACTGGTAGTAATAGGTATTTTAATTGAAAATGAAACAAATTTTGATAGTAATTTTTTTTTCTCTTCGACTGAACTCTAACGCCTATTTCTACGAGGGATAAGCTCGGATATAAAATTCTATATCCGATACTTTCGATTTTTTAAATATTCTAATAATGGTATATGTATGTTACGCTTTCTAGGTTGGTACTTTCATTATCCTTCCTATACTATACTATACTGTCAAAAAAATTTATTTGAGTGTTATATATATTTCAAAACCTTCAATTTATGCATACCGTAATAACAACATTAATAAACTCAAGGTGGAGGAAGTACGTAAATTGAGCACAATATTCCGAACAGACATTATAAAAAATTAGAATGCCTGCCTTTTCCATCTAAAGTGGTATTATATTCAACATGTAATCAAGTATCTACAACAAGAGTTTCTTCTGAAGAAAAATACTTTGACACGAGAGACATGTTTAAAATCACTGGAATTTCGTCAAAACAGTCGCAATATGGGGGTAGCAAGCGACACAGTCAGGTATACTACGACTATTATGTTTTGAACAAACGTTTAATCTATCATTCCATTACTAACAATGAACGAATTTTTGCAGAAAATTTAGTTAAATAGAATAAAACTACTGTATACATACTTTAAATTGAAAAATTTTAGTGTGGTTCAGTAACAATTAGAAAATTCAGAAGCTGAAAACGACATCTGTACCTAAATTCAATAAGGACTTAATTTCCATAAACAAGTACTTCTAAGTTTCATTAACTTCTGTTGGATCATTATCAAACGTTATCAATCATTTTTTCTTCCCCTATTCTAAAATTACAGGCGTAAGGAGTAAAGTTGACAACCACTTGTGCAGTAGTTTCATCTCACTGCTTGTAAAAAAACCTTTAGAGGAACATGTAAGTTATGTAAAATTGTAAGATATACGTTGATTCGTGCAGTCTCACGTTGATTATTATCAGTACAACTGATAAGGGCGACAGAAGAAGCAGTCAAGAAAGCAGAAGGAGACAAGTTTGATAGTATCACTGACATTGGTAGAGTAATGAAATAATGCTAGTCAAAAGGAATCGATAAAGACCAATTCTAGCTAACAAAAAACTACTGCAGGTCATGATTTGTTACAATAAAAACTACGAGATCAGTCAATGAGCGGCCTGATGACTCAGTGGTTTGGTGTCTGATTGGAGATCGGAAGATAGTCGATTCGAAACCACTCTCGGTGGAGATTTTCGCAGGTTCTTAACTCGAACTACCTCTGGCTCAGCTTGCTGTGTAAAGTGAAGTACGCCAGAACGCTCCGTTGTTTGGACTACTTGTTAAGCTGTAGGTACATTATATCCGGTTTTGGTGGGGGGGAGGGTGCTAGGATTTTGGTTTAGGGGAGGGGAGGGGAGCTTGACCTTGGCGAGGGTAGGCTTTATGAGATGGGGAGTATCGACGACAGAAAACCTCATGTCAACATTACCGCCCTTATTAAGAACAGTAGAGCTAACAAAAGAAAAACAGTCCCCAAAATTACAACGTCGTCGGAGGTGACTTAGATGCTTTGGGGGGGGGGGGTAGGTTCCACCCCTGCTCGGTAGGGTATATGTGGCTACGACAGAGGTGGATTGCGCAGCCGAAAAGAAACCCTGTCACGAAGTCGTTAAGACCACGCGAATTTAATGTAATAAATAAAAATAAACGTGTTTATCTTAAAGCTACGTTATGAGCAATAGTTTTGAGCTTGTACATAGATATCAGCTATATCACAAAAAAAAACGAAAGAAAATTTAATTTGCTTTAGCTGGAATTTCCACTTGCTTATTCGAGGCTGAAGATTTTTTGGGGACTTTAGCTGCAGTAGAGTTCATTAGATCCAGGGAGGGAATGCGGACAAAGCACGAGAAGGAATTCGCTCATGACCTTCTGAAGTAATCGGCCCAGCATTCGCCTTGAGTGATCGCGGGAATTCATGGAAAGCTGAAATATGTATTGCCTGAGCTAGGTCCTCCCAGACCGAATTATTAACCACTCTATCAAAAGGCTCGGTAAAATATAAGACTTTGAAGAATGACGTATAAACGTAATTTGGAAACAATATTTAATAAACCCGTTATTAAAGAATATTTCTTCTACTACACTAAAGAATTCTTCAGCTTAGCTTTTTTTACACAAGAATTTTTTTACTTCTATATATTCTTTCTCATTTCTGCTGTTATTTCATTTCTATATGGATTAACTTTATTTGTTGACAATTTTTATGTTTATTAGGTATGGAATCACTTTCTTCACTTCAACCAACAGCAAAAGAAATTATAAGAAAAAAAACTTTTTTAAAAATAAGTGGTTTCCTGGAATTTGACAGGACGCCCTTAAGTTTTTTTTTTTATGTTAAACGAATTGCTGGGTTGTTTCGGCTGTCGAATGTAAAATTACTTCCATTCTATTAGTATACGTAAAAACTTCCAGCGAGAAAGTTTTTAATAAACTTCATACAACCCCTCTAAATTTATTTGCGTGAATGATTGAGCGCAGCGCCCGCTCTCAACGCAGGCTGGTCTCTCGGTTCGCGTACGACTGAGTACGGACGAGCAAACGGAAAAAAATCGATAAATATAGTATCAATATTGATCAACCGTATCGATATCTATCGAGAAAAAATATCGATATTTAAGCTTAAAGCCATTAATTATATTAAAATATTCCCAAAATATATCAAAATACAAAAGAAAATTTGGAAAATTAAAGACAGATATTAAAACTTTTACTGGTTTATTTATTTTTAGAATACATCAAACCAGTATTCGTCTGATATAGACATCAAAAGAACACTCTGATTTATACTTTCCTCTGTCAATCTACTCCTATTGTCCGGTACGACCACCAAGTTTACCTGCAGAACCCACTCTTTCAGACGACACAGGCAAATCAGATACTTGAGCGCTGTTTCCGAAAGCACCGGTTTTAAGTGTTGGCAACTAACCCAATATTTTACTGGGTGTGATTTCCTATCTATTAGAGGTTCATCCTGGTGCTGTTTAAGCTCTCCGCCTTGTCTCCTGGGGTAGCGGGTGGGGCCGGGCCCGCGTAGGACTAGCAGAGAGACTGAAGCCATTCGGCCAGGGTTCCTCCTCGGTCAGGTTCATGGCGGCCGCTGCGTCCGCGCTGCTCCCCGTGGGCACCCTTAATTAAGTGGCGAAACGCGTCTTGTTTCACCGTCCCTGCTGTAATGGCGGGTAATTCGGAAGGGCACGTTTCTGCGGCGGGGGCGGATGATGGGAGGTTGGTATATTAGCTACGTGACGGAGGTAATGAGTATCAGCTCGGGTACTCCCTTTGATCGGACTATACATTCCCTGGAACACTGCTGAACTGTTTAAGCTCATATGTTGAAAAAATAAATGATGTTGACGTTACCGTAAACGACTTAAAATTTGACAGATTTTTTAGCCTGATAACCGTTGATGAAAAACTGTTAAATTACGACAAATTCCCCTTTTTAAAGACAGGTTCAGAAGGTCTGATATGTGCGTATATTTATCCGATATATATGCAAAGCCGGAAATTAGATACTGAATTGCGTTACACAAAAAGTATCAATTTGGTACTAAAAATTGATATTCCAAA
Organism: Vandiemenella viatica; assembly: GCA_031002005.1. Classification (NCBI taxonomy): domain Eukaryota; kingdom Metazoa; phylum Arthropoda; class Insecta; order Orthoptera; family Morabidae; genus Vandiemenella; species Vandiemenella viatica. The sequence goes on from JARYHS010009186.1 coordinate 90,788,215, forward strand.
AAATATCAGTTTTTGATATACCAAGAATAAAAATATCGACTGTAAATATCGATTATTTTATTTAAAAAAATAACGATATTTGGATACATCGATATATTTTTTCCTACGACAGAGAAAAGCTCTGTTTGCAGCTCGGCTAAGACTTAGCCTACATTTATCATTATACAGAGTGAATCATCCGTGACAAAGTCCATGAGAAAATTTGAGAAGAAAAAAAAATCAAATACAAGGAATCGATTACACTTTGAAAAGACTTCTCACAAATACCTCCACATCAGTGCTTCTAACCGAGTGATTTTCGTTTTTTGGCCTAAACAAAACAAAACGAAACAAAACAAACAAAAAATTGAAAACACCTGCTACGATGTCTTTAATTTCGTTTCCAATGTCCAAGCAGCCTGTATATTCGCGAATATTACTTATACCTGTTAATACACTAATTGTATGATTCTGTTTCTGAACATCACCCACCATTAGTGTTAACAAAACAGGCACTAAACTAACAAAATAATGAGACCGTTTACAAATATACCCATGGTCGACTGGCAAAAACGCATGCGGGAATCTCGCCGGCTGAGCCTACGAGCAAAGGCAGGGTGCAGCCATGGTAGGCAGCAGGGGCTGTGTGACCTCCGCCATTCTATTTTCATGACGGTTACTTTAGTTCCGCAGATTTTGAGTGGCAAATAGCTAAACACCGCGGGGAGAGTTTGTCGCCGTGCCAAACTGTGCGAGCCTTCGTGACGTCACGGGGGCGCTTGCGCGCCATTGGCCGGAGGAGCGGGCCAATGGCGCGCGGCGGCGGGCTTGCGATCCGCGCGCCGGCCGGCTCTGCACCCAGTCAGAAGCCCGACGCCGCAGCAAGTGGTCGAGGGATCCTCCGTGTGAAGTGTCAAAGCTATCTGTCTGTTAGTGATCGAGCGAGCGATATAGCAATGGGTACAGCAAGGTAAGTCGCCGGGGAGCGAAGGATAGAGCGACGATCGGCGGCTGCTAGCTTTACTTTGGATGTGTCACATAAAGGGAAGCAAAAAATGATGTATTTAAGGAAGGAGGTGAAACAGGACACCTGTGATAGACGGTCAGCAATATAAAACATTGCCTTCCAGTGTTGATGTTTAGCGGTATTAAGAAAGATTAGGCACGAGATAATGACGAAATCTAACAACGCTTTATGTTTTCCGTTTTTCCCCTAATTTTTCACTCTTTATCTTTATTAAGATGCAAATATTAAACAAATTGGCATTTATCTGAACGTAAAGCAATCGATATCCTCCACTGAAAGTTAATAATTTTAGTGTTTTATAACTGTTTGTGATCTACCGCAATACGGACAGTATACAATTCCACACACGAAATTCAGAAACGTGTCAGTTGTAATGAAGACTTATTATACCGTCGCTGATGTATGACTAGTAAGTTTCAGATGGTTAATGAGCCTTTTTTTTCGCATTAATGAGAATTCAGTCGGCGCTATGTTTCGTGAAATAGAGTTTCAGTTTACAGTTCAGTTGCAGATGATTCGAATACGTGTGTGAAAAATTTTACTTCGTTTGTTACAATACTTTTACCCAGCATCCAGTTAAAAGCTGATTGTTTCTAAAATTGAAAGGAACCAGCTTTCAATTAACACCGTGAATGTTGATGGCGCTGTGGACGGTTATTTTATAGTTTGCAATGTAAAACACTTCTTTCACAACACAGCTGATTCTTCGCTTTTTTTACATTTTTGTACTAAACAAACTAAATGTTTCAATTTGAAAATGAAGCGAAAGCAATGAAAGCTTGATTTTTAGTGTCTTTTGGTTCCTTTTATTAAAAAAAAAAAACCTTGGTTAAGATCTACCGCAAGTTAAATATTTTACGGAAACATCCACACCCACTAAAATTAATCGAACATGCTGCGACTGCATTGGGATGGTCACATCTTTAGTCATAATCATGCTGTAAATGATAACAATTTGCTGCATTGCAGGGTTACATTGTTCATTTCGTTACGGAGCCAAGAACATCAGACGTCAAGCTCAAACAAGTAGTTTTCGTTCTTATAAAACATATTTTCCATTTTGGAAAAATTGTAGAAATGATTAGCAAAGATGAACAAACGCCCTGCAAATACATGCTGCGACAATCGTCAACGGTATTTTTCCACTGCGATTGAATTGAAACTAAGCCAACGAATACAGAACAGGTATTTCGGCTTCCCTACAGTTACTAATTGCATTCAAGTGTTGATTTATGGAATATTTAAGTGTTTCAGCTGCAAAAGGTGATTTCAGATGTAGCTAAAATTTTCGTGGAATATTAAATGAGAAGTGTTCCTCCTATTTTTCTGATGAAATGGGCCAAAGACAAGCATTGCCACGGCTCGCACTCTCATGGTAGTTTTCGCTTAAACTTAATGCGGTAGTAACATGTGTAATGGATTTTTTTTTAATTAAGTAATATGTAAACTGTGAACCGAACCTAGTCCTGAATTTTATAACTAACTCCGGCGTTTTTGCGTTCAATTTTATTGTTTTTGCATGACTATAAGATACAGTATCACAGAACAACAGCTCTGCAAAACAATATTCAATTTCCGTTATTGATAACAAGCACAAAATGAAAAGTGACAAACAGTCGAGGATATAAGCGATCCTTATCTATACCACTTTTCTGCTGACGATGAGAAATCACAGCCGGATACCGAAATTGTTGCAAGTTTTACGCAGATAAACATTAGTTCTTCATTGATACCAATATGTGAAATGAATGATGTGAAGAAGGTTTGCTAGTCCTAATCAATATTTACACTTGAAGATACGGCCTTTGTATATATGTTTCACCTTCTTTTTCGATCAGTTATTAATTGGTTTCTCAACGTTCATTTCGACACTTTGAGGCTACCAAGGAATTATATCAGTGGTAGGGCGCCGAACTTGAATAATAAAGGTCTCCGTTTCGATTCCCGTGGTTCGACTGCAACGCTAGACTGTAGGATTCTGTGCAAAGGAATTTGGCCATCTAATCTCTGATATTCTAGCTCACTATACCTCTTTCGAGTCGCAACCAGAAGCCTCTGGGGTATTATATAGTCTGGTGGTGAGTGTTGTTCAAGAACCGCAGACAATGGGGCTGGCGTGACGGGGAGAGGCTACTCTTGCGTGCTCGGCCGATTGTCCACGCCGGGGTTCGAAACCTGAACCGGGTGGCTAGCAGGAAGCGCGCGCGCGCCTGACCCGGCTGCGGAAGCGCCAGGGGCAGCAGGCAGAGTGTCGCTGGCTGAAACCGAGTATGTGACGTCACGCACGGCCGGTGGAGCGGCCGACGCGCCGCGCCACGCCGCGCCGCGCGTGGTCGACCATGCGAGGCCTGCCGGGTGTCGGGTTCCTTCGCCCCTCTGTTTAAACACCACCTGCCTACCTGCCCGGCGCTTAACACGGCTCAGCTGCGCGCTTCAGCAGCACCCAGACCAAGTCTACATATTCACTTACCCCGTGCGTATGTTACCTGTTGCGGAAGTATCAACTTATCAGTGAACGTGGACTGATGTACGAGAACGGAAACATTTCCAATTGCTCGCCATTTTCAGCAGTAGCAAAAACGAATAGTAATTATCCATTCTGTATTGCAATTTGAGAAACACGTAGAAAACAGTAGTGAAACAAACGAAAGTAGCGTGCTGCAGTATGCAATAACCACATGGGAAATGGTTAATGATAAAATATTGTTTAATACTATTACTGCAGCAGCTATGAGCGTCGTTGACGACAGTATCCCTACAGTCGGCAGAGCATTTTGGACCAGTATCTAGAAGGAAATACCTGCAGAGCATGTCATACCCCAAAATCTGGATGGTCGAACCTTGTACACTCGAATGCCCGGTTTTAACAGCAGAAATTCATCAAATTATAAAAGGTCAGCACGTTTTGTCACCATATAATACAGTATACTGCGAAGTTCATTACTAATTTGATTAGTCGGTTAGGGTGAGGCGTTTGAAACAGACCAAATAATTATTACTTTATTTTTACACATTTATTGATACTATAGAGCTGAGTCACTTTAAAGATAAGACGTGATAATAACAAAGTTCTTCGTAAAAATATGCAGGATTATTTCTTTCACATTCTATTAAGATGAAATAGTTGTTAGCTGTGGCTTTCAAAATAAAGACTTGAATGTGTTTTACGTTTTCGAGAACTGAAACCTTAGGTTTATTGCTAACTGATAATTTTTTTATACGCAATTCTTTTCTATTTCTGTGGTTCATGCTATGCCACTAAAATTGTACCTTCCACTTAATAATAATTAATAGTACAGAGTATTTACGAACAACACGCACAAATATTTGTATAAATGTTTAAAGGTACCTAAACAGGTTATTTCAATGATAAATACGATTTTATGTAAACAAAAATATGAAATAATCATATTTCGAAAGACATGGTAGCATAAAATCTATTCGAACGACTGTCGGTGCAATGTTAGTGAATTTGTTACTGAAACAAAAGTCACATTCTGTACTGATGTTTATAAATATTTTCAGTGGTTCTTAGCAGCTGAAATATATATTTCGGTGGAATTGCTTAGAACTTTCACAGTTCAGGACATGTCCGTGACTCGTTTGCTGCGTAGTATTGTGTTTTAATTTCATTCTATAATTTTTACTGTTATGAAAAATTTTCTAAGTAAAGTATAATTTAAAAAATGAGTAACCATTATTTATTTGATTGATATATTTCGGGATTACCTACGTTTCGTGTAAATTCTCTTACCAGTTTTTAATAAATTTCACTTTTTCTTGTCTTCTGTCAAAAAACTTTGGTTATACTGTAACATGATTTTAATAATTAATTGCTACAGAGGATACAGAGTAAACATGAAATGATCTTGTCCTAAAGTAAATTTCTGCTTCTAGTCATTGTAAATAAACAAATAACAACTGTAAATTTAAACGAACGTCGCACTGTAATATTTTTGATACCTACCACCCATTATAAGTTTTTTCTCTGTCCACTGTATTATTGAGTAGTTCCGTCCACAACAGAAAATTGCGTTTTAGTTAATATCGCAGTTATACTTCCTTTTAACAATGCAAGTACAAATTAAATCAAATTCAATTATTTATTTGAAAGTTACACTTCCATTTAACAGTATAAGCGCGATTAAAGTCAACGCAGTTGTTTAATTTGAAATTTCCTGGTTAGCCAACCTAACAGTTCGGGTATCTTCGCTGAAGGTTTCCAAGTTGTGAATTGACGTCCATTCTCCAGGTTCAACGTATTTTATCAAAGTGGCTAACAGGCCTCCCAAGCTAAAATTAGATGTTAGTGTCGTCATTTTAAAAGCCTCGAGGGCTGTAGCAGTCTCCTCGGATTGTCGAAGACGCCGCCTCGTGGAGAATCCCGTTGGCTACCTGTCTGCAGGAGCGAGGTACCGTTATACCAGTCGGCAGGAGGCTGTTAACAAAAACACGCCGACCGCGAGCAAAAAGGCAAGTCGCTCCACGCCCCGCGCTCTTTGGCACACTTGAGCCATGCGGCGAATGAAAGCAAAAGGGCGGGTGCGTAGCACGACACAGGTATGCGGCGACCACAATGACTTCAATGTATTACCAACTCCTTTCGTCTGTCTCACGGAAATTCCAACCGCACCCTACTCGGCAGTACATCAGCAAAGTACCTACTTACTGACTTAAGATCCGTTGACAACGTATCAAGTTAATAATTTTTAGATTTTACTCCCAATAACGTGTGTGTCCCTATATTTCACTTTTCAGCCACAACTACCTAGCGCAGACCACTGTTTTCTTTTGTGTGTGGTAGCAACCTAGAGTCTCCAATCGTGCACTATGGTGGTTGCATGTCGACATTCGTGGGGGTGTGGGAAATATGGTGGTTGAAACTGGTCGGCCTAGAGCATTTTCATATTTCAACCAAAGTGTTCTAAAAACATTTTCAATTTTCTAATAGTTATTAGAATGTTTTTAAATGTACTAAAATGTTCTTGAATAATGCTCTACGCCAAGACACAGTTTTCAGCGTTTTTAGCTATTAACAAATACAATTAATTTATATGGAACATATTTAGTGTGTGAACTGATTTTGACCGGACTTTTACTGGTGGGTTTCTGTTTTGGTAGGGAGTAACATAGGCCATTTTTTATCCTGGAAATATTTAAGGTTCCGTACAAAAACATAAAAACCTTTAAAATTTTTGACAAACACGAATGAAGTTGTGGGCACCAGCTAGTATGTAAATATAACAAGTTCCTTTCATCGCTGGGACTGCAAAAAAATGCTTTTTATGGAATAAGCCTTCAATTTTTATCCAAGACATCCTCATTGTCCTGTGCATATAAATATACACGTGTATGTATGTACGTGTGTGTGTAAATGTTTTACTAGGACATTGTGTATGTTTTAAATAAAGAAGTAAGAAGTATGCCCTTAAAAACATTTTGTTCATTTGCAAGACGGAGGGCCCATAAACAAAAACATTTGTGTTATTTCTGTTTTTGTAACGTGTATCTGGGTTTGAGAGTTGTGCTTACAGAAATCGACTAGGCGAGCATGGAAAACCGTAATGAGTACGATCAGAACGCCACTGCAAAGATTAGACTCGCTCCCGTTGAATCTGTACACGTAAATAACGGCTCGATGCTTTAAACCACCGCGCTTTCAATAAATATGTCATTGGATAAATAATAGAACATTCTGTTTAAAAGAGGAGAAAATTAAACACCGTAATTCAAACCACCTGCACACAGATAGATTGCTTAACCGTAGCAATGACTTCTGTACGTTTTATTTGCACGGAGAAATGTCAGTTTTTGTGCTTTGTCCAGCAGATATCAGAAGCTGTGAATACTTTAGTTAAGTAATCATGCGTATGGTTTATTGGTCGGGGAGCCCCTGAAGTCTGTTGGGGCGCCTATTTCACACAGTTTCAATTAATTGCCCAATCTGCCTTTCTTCTCGTAGTCTAACCAAATCCCGTAATTCTCTGGAAAGAAGTGGAGGTAGTCACCGCCGAATAGAAGCACGTAGTGTTGATGAAGTAATTACTTTATACTTACTTTTGGCCGGTTGATGGATAGGTAGAGTGTGAATAAACGTTGAGCAGACATCGAGCTTGGAACCGATAACCTCTAGATCACCTTCGATACAACAATAAATTTATGTAGATTTATTGCGAGCTAAACATTCCTAACTGGATACAAGTGACTGAAAATATAAAGGGAAAAAAATTTGCCGGAAATATTATGCTTCCAAACTGCAGTTTCTAGTTATAGAAACTAAAAATTAGTGATTAATCATGAAGACGTCTTTGTATTTATAAAAGTCGTGGGTTATTAAAATCGTATTGATTTATTCTGATTATTTTCTTCTGGCTTTAAGCTCCGTCGACGTCGAGGTCATTAGAGGTGGGAAACGAGGGGTCAAGTAATGGCAAAGTATTCTGTCATGGCCTTTTGAAGGAACCATTATGGCATTCGCCTGGAGTGTATTAATTTCGAGATCCGTTAGAAAAAGTGTACTTTCGATGAAATATGAAAAAAAATAACCGTCCTCCTTAACAAAGTATCCCTACACCATATGATGTGAAAAGAGATTCTGTTTGATTGCACTGTGAATTGCGCGAGTCGCTTTGAAACGGGACATTCCGACACCTCTCATATATATATATAAACAAATATCCCGCTACACCATGTCAAAGCGTTTATACAAGTTTAACAACGATTAATTGAAGTAAATATTTCACGAGCATCATATCAGTATGGCACAAAAATTACGAATGTAATTGATAATAAAACATTTGCTGTGTCAACCAGCCTGTTTCAAATATCATAAGCCAGAGCTATGCTGCGCTGAATTTCATTCCACTAATGTGTGCTAATGAGTGTAGCATTATGCCGCAGCAGGGATGTGCAAATAACAGATGTACCAGCACATGGCAGTTTGGGAGTTACCTCGCAGTGGGTTCAGATTCGAAATATGACGTCATTGTATCAACAAACGCGGGCGGCCGTTAGTTTCTGTCGCTTTAAAAGAGATTACGCAACCGCTTTAACCTTAACCTTGGAAACACTTTGCATATATGGAAAGCAGTTACTAATGAAAACCGTATTATATTTGCAAATTACCACAATCTTAGATCGAAGATTCAGATATTTCTTAATTTGGTATAATTATTTCTGAAGGATTCATTTTCTTGCGAATCGCGAAAAATTTATTTCGGAGAACACAGAGAGAAGTTTGACAGTCGTTATCATCGTGGAGTAGGTGTTAAATACTTTGTTTTTTACAGAGATTAATTTTTTTTAAAAGCTGTGCAATCGTGGGGAGGTAGCGAAAATAAATTTAGTACTTTTACTATTGGTGGCGTTGCTTATTTTGATGATACAGCGTGCCTCGTCTAAATAAGCGCCTTTAAAATCTAGTGAATAACAGGATCGCGACTTAATAGTGAAATGAGAGTGAAATCAAACATCACCTGCAACCTATTTTGAAAAAAATGTACACAACTGTCCGAGGTCGTAGAGTAAGAGGGAACGCTTGGACCTGACATTGGGTAGGACGCCGTTTCAATTCCCCGTCCGACCATCCAGATTTCGGGTAGCCACCGATTCCAGAAATTAATCCAGGGGAATGCCACGATGGTTCCTTCAAAATGGGTTTTGGAGCATTGATAAATTGATTAAAAGATTAGGGATTGAATTTGAATAATATTTTTAAAGAGGTCCACGATTTGTGTCTCGATGAGATTGTACTTGCAAACTAGCTGAAATAATTTATTCCACAAAGCAAATAATATGATTCAATCATTCTGATGTGCAAATGCTACCAACGTTCATGTTGTAAATGTTGTATATATTTATATGTATTACATTAGTTGCTTATCCATACGACACAAATAAATAATTATTATGTTGGCGTAATTGGCCAGAGTATGAAAGATTCTGTTGTAATTACGGTTTAATATTCCCACGAGGGAACATCTGTGGAGTACCTGTCTCAAATACACAGATTAAGATTTGCCAGCAGTGCGTGCGGTTTGAGTTGGAAACATCTTGGTGGCCAGTCAGACTACTTATCATTCAGCTAACGACTAATCATAAAAGTATTATTAAACTTGATATCTCCTGCGTAATAAGGTTACTCTATTGGTTTTAAAGCCCACCACGATTCCTCAGTTGGTTGCGGCACCGTGATGGTGCCAGGCGCTGACACGGGGTTAGCTGGTTCGAATTCCAGTTAGTGGAACAAATTTTTACCATCAGACTTGGCCAGCAGGGTAGGAGAGGTGGTGGCACACAATTCCTAATCACCAGATTTTGCAACAAAGTCCTGGGTTAAATCCCAAACCATCCCGCAGTGAGTATGGAGTGAGGACATACGGCGCGGTTGATTCGTTTGTCGGGGGGAAGTTAAGCCTAACTGAGGCCTGGTGTCTTTCTCCTGGGGTTTCTCTCTCTCCTTTCTTCGTATTTCGTTTCATGCAACAGAAAAAACACGATACAGTGAACACACACACTATCACAGTCATACACACAATAACTGGGGAAGGCAACGGGAAATTACTCGAATCTTCGCAAGAGAGTTCCCATGCAACTAGTGGCGGATTCAGGGGGTGGGGCTAGGGGACTCAAGATCCCTCCCCCAAAAGTATTTAGGTCCACCCCCGACATAGGTAATTTTTTAGAATTGGGTACCTTTTTTTTTAACTCTGCTGATTTTTTAAGGGCGGCTTGTCTATAAAGCCTACCCTTACCCGACTCAAGCCCTTCCCCCAAACGAAATCCACTCAAGCCTCCCCGCAAACCAAAATTCGCTCAGGCCCCCCCCCCCCAACCAAAATCCTGGATCCGCCACTGCATGCAACGGTACACCTTCCACGCCTACGCCTGAAATCGGGCATAACATCAGAAGAAGTTAGTTGATTTTAAATCTACAGACCAGTTCAGCGCTAACTGAAGCGGGCGCAGAGTACCCGCCACCATACTGATTAATACTTTCAGTATAGTATCTTATGGTGCATCATTCCTAATTAGCTCGACAGTTTCACAAGACGTAACGCCTCCCACGCCCAGTCCCCCTCCAAAAACTATTCCATGACTGCACGTGGGGCCTCTTACTGTGCGTGGATGCGGATGGCATGTGATGTCGGCTTGCCCGGAGAGCAGTCTCCCTGCCGGAATGCCGTGCGGCGAGGAGGTGAGTCACACGAGGCCGCCCCGCCTCCCACGCACAGTGTGTGCAGTGTTGCAGGAGGCGGCGGCGATAAAACGCGACGCTCGATCAATACCTGCCCCGCTCATTGAGACCTAGAGGGATCAGCAGGGCCCTAGGTGTGGCGGCTCCTGGCGAGGGAACACAGCCAGCGCGACGTCAGCGGCTTACCACGCCGTCGAGAATGACGCTCTTACACCTGTCAAAGAATACCCGCGTTGACCGCCGATGGGAATGCTGGAATGTTCCTCAATTTTAGCCCTCGAAAGCAAACGTGTCACAAACCGAGCGTAGTGGGTGAGCGGTAACGATATAGCCTCGCATTCGAAAGGACACTGCTTTGAATCCCCGCCGGTTCAACCAGATTTTTTTTTAATGATTTTCCCAAATTACTCCTCGCCGAATGCAGGAATGCCTCCTTCAAAAGTCCATGTCCAATTTCCTCCGCTCCTAGCCTCCTGTGCGTCCAGCTTCTAATAACCTCAACGTCGACGACGCATAAAACTAGAAGAAAACAAAGGAATTATGCACGCAACAATACAGCACACGTCAGCACGATGTTTACTATGTAACAGAGTCGAAGTTCAGTTTCTCTTCGTTGTTTAATCACTCATTTCTGGCAACTGCGAGATAATTGGGCGTCCATTAATTACGTGAGGTGTTTATCTGGAAATCCGGACCCCCCCCCCCCTCCCGTGTTGAGATTTGGTGAGATCTGGTTGGACCCCTCCCCCCACCAAAGATGACGTGAGATTTTGACCAATCAAGATTTTAATAGATGACGTGAGATTTCCGTCGTCCCCCCCTCATGGTGAGATTTCACCGGAACCCCCCCCCCATTTCACCTCACGTAATTAATGGACCCCATAAATTAAATACATATTAATTTTGGAATATTTACCTAAACTTGACATAACGATATTTGAGGGAATATAGATAATGCTAGCTCTGGCTTAGTGAAACATTTTTTTCTGGCTTTTAAAATGTACCACTCTGGAAATCATGAAACTGTGTGTGTGTTTTTAAAGAGAATTTATAAGCAATTCTTCTAAGTGATCAAATGTGACGCGAAAAATGGAAGAGTAATAAGAGGTTCTACGCCATCTTATATGTCTAATGTTTCCTCAGATGACGTCAAGCACCAGGTAGCTTGGAGGAGGGAGTACCCCGAAAGTCACAAAATCGAAGTACGATCATTGCAGCTTCGTAAAGAATTTAAGACGGAAATAAAATTTTCTTTCTGCCAGATTAACTGGGACATCTTTTTGCGCCCATTTTTTGGCTAGTTCAAATACAGCTTCCGAATTATTATTTTAGTAAATTATTGATTAATACTTTAAGACACTTACTCCATTCATTAGTTTGGAACCACTACAATAAGACGGCCTTGCCTACATTCTTTCAAAACCAACTTTACGAATCACTTTATTGCATCGATCTTCCCTGTGGCGGAGATTTTATACCGTATCTTTTTATGGTACTACACGCTGCATCCTACCATTTATATTGTTTACGGATTACCCATGAACCATTACCTTGTATTTCATCCAACACATTAAATCAGATCTGTTCCCTTTCTAACCATGAATTGTAATTATTTTGTTATACTCTTCTCTCCAAATTTCCGATCTTACAGTTTGTCAGAGATGGATATGTTACAGTTGCACCTTACCGCACTGCTGCCAAGGGACTGCACAGAATTAATTCATTCCTATAAACCTGACATAATTTCAACACGTCGGAAAATCGATAGATTTATTAATGGAACGAGATTTAAAAATCCGTTCTTCGAAATGGCAGTGACGAAAGTTACCAAATATGAAACAGGTTACGTTCTGGTGATTGAGTGGTTATGCTCGGACCTGGCGTTCGGGAGGATGCAGGTTGAGTTTCGTTTTACATGATTTTCCCAAATCACTCCAGTCGAATGTCGGCACGGTTCCTCCAAAAGAGCCATGGGCGAATTCCTTTCCATTCCTCAGTCCTCTCTCACCTCTAAAGACAGCGACGTCGGCGAGGCGTAAAGCAATAAAAAATAAAACAGCTGAAAATTAATCTTATTGACGGTGGTATCATGATAAAATTTATTTCCTGCGATCATTCATCTCAGATGCATAGAATATTAAAGACGCTGCATAACAATACCAAGGTGTGAGCTCTTGAAGGCAACCGCAATGAGGTCGTAAAGTTACCTGAGGGGCGAACGCGGCAACTGTTGCCGGCGGAAGCGAGTAAAGCAGAGCGCAGATCCTGCCCGGAGGTGGCTCGAGCAGCGGATTCCTCTTAGCGGGGGGATGGTACGCACAGTGGCGATAATTAAAGGAGGAAGAGGAGAGGGACCGCAGCTGCAAATCTCGCCGACGAGGCCAGACCGTTACGAGGGCTGGCTCCCCCTTCCCTGCTCTGCAGGGGATGCCTGCCGGTCTGGGGAGGGCTTGTCGAGCACGGCAGCGCTGTTCCTTCCATTTACTTCCCGTCTTGCTTGTGGCGAAGACAAAACGGACAGAAAAAAGTACCTAATTTCTGGTATGGAATAATCAGAATAAGCGCTACCTCTTTCATTAATCCCTCTTTTTTTCAGGCATTTTACAGTACATTAAAGATAAAGAAAAAAATACCGTAGTTCCATTTTAGATACTATTCTGAGGGAGTGGTCTAACAAAACAACCAGTAGCCCAGCTTTAAATAAAAATGAGATATTTAATTTTAATTTCATACTTCTCTAACAAAACAATTATTAGCTCAGTTTAAATAGAAATGGGATATTTTATTTTAATTTCATTTCTTTGTAATATTTATTCCAAATTTCAGGGAAAAAGTAGGGATACAGAGCTACCAATTTAAAACCGGAAAGTAAATTTTTACATCCATACAGTTGTCGCAGGTAATTTTGTCTATATGAAGACATATCAATACTCTCAAAACTATAACCGATAGTGAGAGGGGAGATTATATCTAGGATCAATGACTATTCGTAGTGGTTGCACCCCATGACGAAATTGAATAGTGAGCAATGTGCGGGAAAGCGCTTTCAAACATATCTTCATAAAGGTAAATAATTTCAAAATCCACTAGTATATCATTTGAAAGCCAAAGAAATACATTTTGTTGGTGCTGAATGAGGGATGTAGGATGTTGGCAGGTACTTAGCATCAGCTTTCTATTTTATTGTCTATGTTTTCAACTGATCGCTCTTAATATTAGCAGTTTTAAACTTTGTTTCTGTTGATAGGATATCATTTTAAAGGGTAGAGGACCATGTGTTTATTTAGGCACTTCGTCGAAGCCAATCAAACATTGCGTGATTCATATCGTCCAACTCGCCTTCTTAAGTTTAACTAAATTTAACTGTAAAATTACGATTATATCAGCCGTTGTAAATGGCACGGTAATAGTAATGAGTTACGATTGCTATTTGCTGTTCCGTGAAACCTCTTTTTGTATTTTGGATTTTGATAGAATGTATCGCTGGAAAAAATGTAAACCATGGCTGTAAAACATAATATACAGGGCGTTCGCCGGAAAACGCTACCCTCCCAGTCTGTTGCCGTCGGCAACTTGCTCGGTCAGTGCCGCCAGCAGTTTCCGCCAACCGGCACCGTGAATCACCGCACTGTTTAACACCTCCGCTGCCCCAACAGTGCATTGCAGTGACCCTTACATTGTTAAGAACGGTTTCTTTGCATTGTAGATAGTTTGTGACTTCAGTCTCTTATTAATCAGTGTTGTGAATAAACGTTTCTTTGCGGTTTGGCTGGTTTGGGGCTTCATACTCTTATTAATCTGTACCGTGTTTGAGTGTGAGTAAAATTATGGTACGTTACAGTTTGCAACAAAGAATATTTCTCTACGATACATATGTGAAGTCGTTTAAAAAGTGTCACAGTAAATTTCGTCGCGAATTTCCTGGCTCTTTACTGCCAGCTAAATCAACAATTCTGCGTCTGGTTAAAAAAGTAAGAGAAACGGGTTCATTTTTTAACAAAAAGAGAGGAGAAAATTGACGATATCGCTTTTCGACTAGAACAGTCACCCAAAAAATCATTAAGTCAGTTACGGCAGCGTATGTCTCGAAATATGTTCAGAAGATGTGAAATGTGCATTACACAAGAGGGTCAACACTTCCAGCATCTTTTATAAGGTAAGCTAATGAATTACGTCACATTTAAATGCTTAGCACACAAGTTTATGAAGTTTATGAAGCGTAATTATTATGAAATAGTCCGCGGCCGACGGTCGAACAATGCCGGAAACTGAGCGCTCGCTCGCCGGGAGCAGTTTCTTCCTTGTAGCGCTAACAGTGGGTTGCGTTTCCCGGCGAACGCCCTGTATAAACAAACCGGATTGCAACTGTCCAATATCACAACTTTCACTAAACAACCACCAGTATTAGACTATATACTGCTGCAAAACATTAATTCACCGACTGCTCCTCTATGTACTTGGGATCTTGCCATGTTCTTATTAAAAACATCAGCACCTTGCAATATGAACGTCAAAGAAAATGAGCAAGACTCGCAGTAAAAAGAACAGTTTTAAATGCTAATTCCGTGTTTACCTAGGTATAAGGATCATATCCGATATTTTTATATTGTCCAGCAAAATCCACGCTGAACGTTTACCTCTAATGAATGACGAAGTAAAGTAATAGCAGCAAAGTAGCTCAGTAACCATTCATTCAGTCAGATTTTGCGTTTCACAGTTGCCGCACCAGCGGAGGCGGGATTCGCCTTTATTGACACAACTCGAGAGGTTTCGCCGGTGTAGTACATGCGTTGAGGCAACATGCTGCAATGGTGACGTCAACCCGCGGGACACTCATTCTCTCAGCAGAAGCGGAAACTTTGTGGCGAGTCGGCGGCAGGCTCGCTCGTTACGTAAGACAGATCCACTTACTGGACCGTCAGCGGCAGATAGCGTCGTCCGGAATCTCCGGTGAGCGGGCTCGGGTGGAATCTTTAATAACGCGTCCCAGGCGCATTCCTGCCCCACCGCCCGTAAACAATCTGATTCACCACAGCCGGGCAGTCGACACATAAAGTGCTACAACATACAGCCACCTAACGTGTCGCCAGCAACAAGTTTGTTTTGGTACGCGGCAAGGTGTATGTATGTCCTCTCTAGCGGAATAACTGAGATGGATCCCAGTTACGATAGAGAAATGAACGTTTGTGCAACAGAGTAATAATACGGACAGAAAAGATACCGAATACAGCCTTACTGCTACAGAAGTCGAGGTTTAGAATTTTTACAGTACGAACCAATTTTGGCGTTTTCTATCATCAATTACTGTTACACGAAGAAACGGCTTCGTACTCTCATACTGTAGTGCTAGGTCACGTCCCTAAGCCATTGAGATTTAAAGGGAGAAAATCAAGAACAAAGTATAATGCAACGTCGTAGCAGAATATTTTTCCTTAGTTGCTTCTCTACTTTGGATTTCTATCTAGTCTTTGTCCGTCTTTAAAGCCATCGATTCCCTTCAAACTTGACAGAAATTTTTCAGAGCGAACCCTTATAGTCAAATACAAGTTCGTATTTTAAGTCAGATCTGGTCACGCAGTTGTGATCTTTAGCCCTATAAATTCATGTTTTTGTCCCTGATGATTCATTTGTTGTCACTTTTAGAGTCTGTGCAATGCATTTTTCGCTTGAATATACTTTAAAGAGGTCAAACAGTGATCGAACTCAAGAAATATAAGGAAACCTGTGACTCTAAAAACTCATTTCTTGTTCACAACAAAACTTGTATCTATTTATTACTACTTTGTATAATATTAAATTCGTGACCTGGAGACTACTGTGAATCTGTGACGATTCCCAACACACAGTGTAACTGAAAAAAAATCGGTTCCTTGTGCGTTTCTCTCTTGTTGAGGCATCATAAGCATTGTACTCAAAATCTTTACATTCATTTACACTTCGTTTTGACTAAATGTTTATACTATGTACCGATTCATTTTTAATCGATTTTTAGCTGTAATTTTATTCAAAATGAAAATTATAGATTTATACTGCTCATAGTTCTGTTTATCAGAAAAAATTTACGAAATTTCACTAATATTTTAATGGGAGATTTATATTAGGAGTGGAAAATCCCCGTGAATGATTATTTTCAGCTGGGTGTTGTGTAGTCATAGTCATTCAACAAAACTGAATTACTTGAGTGACTATCTGAGAATTCTGTTCCTACAAGAATGGGAAATATCAATACGTTACTAGAAAAGTTAGACATTGTACAAGAGTTGGAAGTTAGCGTCTATAGCTCACTGGCAAATAATAATCAGAGAATACAGTGAATTAATCTAACTGCTTACAAATTATTCAAAGCAGCGCCGTAATCGAAAAACCAAACAAATTGAGAGCTTTAATTAATAAAGATGGAAAAATTAAAATATCATGGCCAAAAAATGATGATGAATTGTGTTTTTATCTGATAAGAATGATCAACAGCATTTCACTGAAAATTTTTTGTAGCATATTTTTTGTGAAAGAAAATATAATCGTAAAAATCTCCAGTGCCCGATAGTCTGTTATCTTTTAACACGATGTAAATGGAAAAGTTTCTAAGCCAAAAATATTTATAAGCTTATCCTTTTGACGTAAGAGAAAGAAGTTATGACAGGAATAGGAAATACTAGCTACTATCCGCGACTTCCTGCTTGTGGACTCAGCATTTTGTTGCTAGAATTTGATGTAGAAAGCTGTAGGCTATGTAAAAGGTGTCCCAAAAAGCAAGGAGTCGGGATAATATAACGAGGAAGCGATAACTATACCATTCTTCCACATCAAAAAAGAATACAAAGGAACTGATGCCAAAAACTTTTAGGTAAACACAAAATAAGTGTGGTGCAGCGCAAATCCAAATCTGTACTATATAATAAGTTGAGTCTGTACATGAAATTTGTCAACAGATCAGACGCAACAGAACTGACTGCAACAGAAAAAAAAAGGCTGAGCGACCGATTTAGCATTACAAAGACGTACACACACTACCCGTCTGACTGTCAGCGCCCGGCTCGTTTTCAATGTTTCATTACAAAATATGTTATTTGTACTGACAAAAGTGTCCTATGTCATTTGTAATGATACATAATATTTCCATGTCAAATTTCTTGAAGATCGGTTTAGTCGTTTAGTTGTGAAAACGGAACAAACAAACAGAGACAGAGTTACTTTCGCATTCATGAGGGTTATTAGGGTTCATTTGTGGGGTACGCATAAAAAGATTGCATTGATCTCGAGTAATAATACAAATCCTTGCCTGTTTACAGCAATTAGCCATTTACTGAGATTCTGATCCCTCTAACAATCGCAGGATTGCCTTTTGGAGAAACCAACAAGGGATTCATTTTATGGCGCATCGTTGAGTCGTAAAACGGTATCCGTGTAGGACGAATGCTTACGGTTTCCCCGGCGGTTCGGAGGGCGTGATACCGAGCCCCGAGCAGCTTCGCTCCAGACACGCAGAGCCAGCTTTACTGCTGCGCTATGCATCATTGTCTGCTTTCACGCCCACGTTTCAGCGCCGCTAATTGCTTTCACGGCTCTGTACAGCGTACACGTTTTGCCTAATACGTATCACTAATGGCCGAGGTAGCCTAAATGATTCATCTAAAGAGGAAGATAATTTTTTTTGTAATTACTACCGAGAGACGTTGCCTTTACGCAGAGACAATCCGTTATGCCGTTAACGAGAGAGCGAGGAGACAAGTCCTCAATCACAATCCGAGACGTGGGCGTTGAGGTGGAGTTGTCTGACGGAAGCCGTGTGAGTCATCGCCGAAGAAGTGTGGTACAACATTCGTGGTGGGACAGACTTGACACAATACCGGGAGTGAGTCGCCCCATATCCGAGGCTGGTCCAGGAAGCGCGGAGGAAAACGTGAGTCAGCGGGACACGCTTGTCAGTTTAATGAGTGACTAAAATTCGTAGTCATCGATGAGAGTCACGCATCGTCCCTAAGAGTAAACGGAAAACGTTGCCCAGCGTTTACGAAATAGAGATGTTGAATCATTAACTTCACTTTAAAACCAATAGACGTGACAAAATAATGACAGTAGTTTCCCGGAAGTTCTGGAGTCCGTTCAGGAAAGCATCCGTCAATACTTTTGTATTTCTTGTAACTGAGGTAAAAGTATCGTAAAATTCTTATACTAAATCAAATATGAATACCAAATGAGGGCATTCGGAGTATGAATACTGCTCATTTTCAATATATATTTAAATGTTCTTATTCACTCTGAATACTTGGTCCGGAATTACTGTCGATAGAAATTAGTTCTTAGGCCAGACTCTCTTTAGACATCATATACTTTTCACCACTTGTAGTCATTGGTTCGAATAACAACTGCACCAAATTGCAGATACTTCTAATAATCAGATGCCGAAAGGGAATAGTGATCTGCTCTAAACTATAATGATGGGGATATTACCGTAAATTAAAACATTGTAGAAGATATAAAAAAAATGTTTGAAGCTGCCTGAGAATCTACCTTGCATTGCCTGATCGAAATGGTGATTGATTTTTTGAATCGGTGCCTAATGACTAGTGAACGCTTAGATCATTAGAGTATGGAGAGAACTGAGGGTCTGAAACGGGAAGGAATTCAGTCGTTGTCTTTACGAGGGAACCATACAAATATTTTTCTGGAACAAATAATTCCAGGGAAGATCGGAATAATGTATGGTTGGAACGGAGATAAAACCCGTGACCTCCTGATTGATAGATTAAACGTCACCGCTTACTTACTAGGATAAGTAGTGATGATTAACATTTTGCATGTTTCTTGCAACGATCTGCTAAAAATGATATGGAAGATGTGAACTCAAGAACGCAAAAAAGTGGAGTGATTATGACAGTAGCAGCTTCCCTTATCTTCGATACGAAAAGATACCACTATGATATAATGTCGTCATGGAAACGAAATCCGATTAATTTTAATGTATAGCTATTTTGATGTCTGTGGCTATGTAGGCACTTGTCTGTGGAGTAGTAACTCATTCATTGAAGTGTTCGAACAATAGATGTGTGGTACAAAACAATGGGAGCCTGCTGCCTGGGAAGCCGTATCACTTAGCAGAACAATGCTTAAGCAGGAGAGCGCTCCCGAAACTGAAACCCAAACCGGTTGTAACACAATGCGCTCGGCGATTTAAATAGGCTGACCACCACAAGAGCACCTCGCAGGCGTGGCGCAACTGCCACAAAGCACACATGAAACATGCGTCTCGTTACATTTTTGGAAGAGAATGTATGTTTAAACATTGGCTGTTCGATTCGTTTGGATAACTTTGTGTGTAGTAGTGTTGAAAATACTGCGCTTTACTTTTTTTTTATCTGCTTAACGTCTCTCTAACAGCGAGGTCTTTAGAGACGCGAAAGGATGAGGGGCAAGGAATGGGAAGGAATTTGGCCATGGCCTTTTAAAGGAAGCATCCCGGCATTTGCCTGGAGTGATTTGGGAAACCATGGAAAACCCAAATCTGGATACCCGGACGGGGATTCGAACCGCCGTCCTCCCGAATGCGAGGCCAGAACGCTAGCCGTTACACCACTACGCTCGGTCGCGCTTTACTGAGTTATCTTTGGCCGTTTAACAGTCTTCTGTTGTCCTTCTCACAAGATCTGACAAAAGATCAGAAAAAGGATTATCGTTCGTATTTTTTAAATAAATCAGCTAATAATAAATGTTAAACATTATGAACGTACATTACACTAATTTCGATTAAATAATAAAAAATAAAGTTAAAATATATACTGCAATCTAGATGTATAAATAATATACATTGTTCCTAATAAATAAGGAAAATCTGTCTTCTGTGTACTCCTTTCCAAAGACAAACTTCACCGACATTCTTGTTGCTTTAGAACAGTAAACAATGGCCTGAATGAGGCACCACACTGCAGCCACCATGAGAAGGATTTCAGATAGATGGTAGTACATATATTCCACGAACTTTTACGACACCTGCCTTAAGCATTAAAGTCTGTAATGATATTCATAATAAAAGTTGATCTTCACAACAGAGATTAAATTATAACGACGTTCCTACCCTTCCTCTAGCTAACGGTGACGTGAGGACAAAGTGAATCTTCGCAGTAAAGCAAGTACCGTATATTCTGACATTTAAGATAATGTGTGCGAGTAATGTATCAGTTAGCATAAACATAAGGTAGTGGGTTTCATTCGTTTTACAATTCTCATATCTAGTGATACTGCTTCTAAATTAGAAACTAGTATGTTACTTAGGAGTGTTGTATTAATAGTCAGATATGTACACAAGTAAATATGTGAATGAGTTTAATTTTAAGGCGACTGTAAAGATAATTTTTATAAGAACAGCTGTATTTTTCGTGAGTGCTTGACGCTTAAAAGTTTTAAATCAATAGTCGAAGAGACTATCACTTACTTCCAAGAAGGAAATAAACAACAGACAGCGTTTAGCAGTCATCATCAGATAAACTTGGGAAAAATATAGATTTCATTGGAATTAAGTCGTATAGAGTAGAAACTGTCTCTTGAGATAAGTTTCCTCCACAAGTTCGTTAGCATAGTTAAAGAAACACGATCCTCGGTTAGTACCATATGCTTTTGCCAATTCATATTGTTGTCTGTGCGTCTTAAAGCACATCTATACTAGAACCGGGGATGTGACGGAGTTGAAAGTTCGGCCCCGACGTACGAGCCACATTATTACTTTTTTAATACAGACGGCTCGCATCACACCTAAATAACTGGGATTAAATCGTCTTGAACACTCCTAGAGATGTTAACGGATCGTTAAAGACTCCTGTTAGTCCACCTTCCCCTCTCAAAAAATTATAACAACAAAACAAAAATTCCTTTGGAAGATCTAGAATGAAGTCAGTGGTGTAGTGATCTGAAATCTCTGTCTTGAAATAAGATATATAAAACGGACCTGCATTCGGCGGACGGCTAGACGGAACTCTGGCCCAGACGAATGACAGGTGTCTCCGGAAGTAGCAGGGCGTGTGCACGCCTACTTGTTGCCTAGCAACTGGGCCGAAGGCAAGGTCGGGCCCATCGATTGCCGATGGCGCCTTCCACCTGTTTTCTGCCTGAGTTTAGTCTAACAATAGCCACCGTTTAAAGCCGTAAAAGCCGATATCCATTCGGCCTGCGTTCGATTGCCTATTGAACCTTTAATGGCCGCTGCGGATATACGAGTGCGGCAAATTGAATTATCTTTACCGCTTTCCAATACACAAGGTTGTAAGGGCAGCCAAACAAGATTCGCTTCGCATAGCTGGAGAGCTTTTAGAGGATGATGCATCTAGCTAATGGCTAGACCATTCAGCACCGATATTCACAACAATGCATAATTAATTTATCATCTTTAGTTACATATACGATCTCACAGGAATGCATTCTCAGCTTTGGTAGGGGATAATGGTGTTCTGGGTCGATTATACACAAATTCTAACTGAAGAACATGTAAGCGCCCAAATAATGCTATAAGCAGCGTATTTAATGCCTGTTTATGTCTTGAACCATCAATGTCGAAATATCGGGCGTGATACACATGTCTACTACAAAAGTTACTGTTACTAATTCTTCAAAAAGTAGCCAGTGTGACTTGATTTATAATGCACTGGTGCGAAATATGGCTAAAACTTGGAGGGTTTTTGTTCAAAGCGTGGAATGAATCATTGTTTGCTAGTGTGGTCGGCAATTACTAATTACTAATATGTGTTGAACAATTACAAGTTTGCGCAAAGGGAAAGAAAGACTGAAACAGTGACTCCACTTATTAATTAGACCAATTAGTTACAGTTAATCGACGAAAACCAGTGTTGTGGTTATATTAAAGACATACAAAGAAATAAGATGTTATTGAGGAAATAAAATTACAACTAATCACTAAAGCAAGAATGATCTCATAACCAAATTATAGCTAGCGAAGAGAGCAGTCTTCAAGAGCAGATATAGTTTAGTTTCAAATTGCGATCAAGGCCTCAGAAAGAAAAATCGAGCAGACCACTTACGAAAGAGAGACTTCGACCTGATTAAAAGAAGAAACAAGAAAAACTGATGCAGTAGAAATTATAATACTGATTAGAATTGAGTGGAGAGATTTTGGACACGATGGATGAGGAAAGACGTTTGTGGAAGAGTTTCACAGACAGATGACACAGAATGGTGTGTCACAATTTAATTTATTCCTTATTTGCTTTACACCTCGTCGACGTCATTAGATACGGGAAAGGACTGAGGGCAAGGAACGGGAAGGAATTTTCACCATGGTCCTATGGAGGAAGCATCCCGTCATTCGCCTGGAGTGATTTGGGGAAACTATGGAAAACAAAAATTGGACGCCCGGACGGGATTCTAACTCGCGTCCTCTCGAATGCGGGGCTCTCCACGTTCGGTAGTGGAGATCAGCCAGTTTTTAATTGAATAAGAACTGCGAGGGACGGTACTTATTAGGATATACGAAACAGATGACTGAAAAAATAAACTGTAATTCGTACAGTATCCGAGCCTGGTGAGTGAGTGATCAGTGTTTGGGCCTAGCATTCCGGAGGACATGTGTCCAACTGATTCCCGTTCCGGGCTTCCAGAATTCTTTTTTACGTGATTCTTGACATTACTCCAAATTCCTGGGTGGTTCCTTCAGAAAGGCCATAGCTGAACTCCTTCCCGCTCCTTGCTCTACATCCTCTCCAAGCTTCAATGATCTCGATGTCGATGAGACGTAATATCCTAGGAAAACTAATGCTTCTGCACAGGTTTAGAGATTGGCTCACGATAAGAAGGGATTCAGCATTGCACCGAACCAGCTCGGAGACTGATGACATAAAAAAAATATATATATAGAGCCTATAAGAGAATCGTGGTAAGACATAAAGTAAAAACATTGAAGATTAGGCGCATTTCCTCTTATACCATGACTGCTCTGTGTGTGTGTGTGTGTGCACTGGATGGTAGGTGGGGTGGTTGAAGTTGGTACAGTATCACTCTCGTTCAAAGCAACTGTAGAAAAATTGTACCTGAGGGATCTCACAATAACACAGTGGTGTGGGTTACAGGAGATACTAATTCACCTCTGCCTCGGCATACTGACTGCTAGTCGTACCATTATAATTAAAGAACGCGTCTTTTTGTGTGTCTCCTCGGCCGAACAAGTAATTAGCACTTCCTGTTGGCTTCCCCGCTGCCGCCAACTTGGCGTCGCCTCTCTGTGTGTAGTGGAGCGTGATCGTGGCCATCTCGAGCAATTAAGACGCCAGCTGCACAACGGGGCTTCCGCGTAGGAAGCTGCGCATAGGAGCTGGCAATAACCTCACCTCAGGTCGCACTGACTGTACAGCATTAACAAGCTTACTTCCAACACTAATAACGATTTCCAGACAGCAATGACTTTTCACTTTGGGGGGGTTCCCTGAAAGTGTATTCCTATTAATCGTATCGGGCCTGTTTGTTTATGTGTTTGCTGTGAACAGATATGCCGAATGTTAACACATTAAAATTCCTGTAACCTCGATATTGAACTAACTTGGAACGACTATGCATACTGCAACTTCTATCACTGATGTTCTTTCAAGCTGAATTCGTAATTTAGTAACTCTGATAAATTTAGAAGCATGAGGGAAACAAAAAATAAAAAAAATCCGAGATAGTTTATAGTAGTGCTGATATTGTTTCTTACGGTTTTCTAATGATAAAACATATGCAATTCATCACCGCTTGCTTGGATTTTACATCTATCACTTTAGTTTACAACTTGCATTAGGATGTTTATGTTTAGTAAGTCAACTCATACTTCAAAATGTGCTCAACTTTACATATTTGTACCGAACACAACATTCATGCACGGGTTACAGAAATAATTTAATTTTTTAAAATCAAACACCACTTTGTTGGCTCTATTATGTATTTACAATGCGTTTATTAAAAACGTTATACATAATACCAGAATATTATGATCAAATGCTAGAAGATCTGACGTCTTTAAGTCAGTTCTAACAGTACACACACAAGAAAATATTCTTTTGCGCTGTTGTTCGCCGATATAAAATCAAAGGCCTCGGAGATGTAATATTTTTTAAAGAAATTTGATCCATCGTTTTATTAAGGAAGTAATGCGATGGTTACGCATTTTTTCATTCGTATAAAATTTAACTGTAGGAAATCCTAGCGTGTAAAACATGTACAAAGAAATTGGCCACGGCTACTGTGGAATAATGAACTGAAAAAATGACATCTTAAACGTCGGATCAGAAACTCACTCCTGAAAATGCGTTCCACTAATCGTAAGATGATAGACAAGACTATGTCAAGGCCAGTTCTCCAAGTCATTCTTTCTTCGGAAACAAACACCGAACTGTGCCAAATGCGTCATTTAATAACAGACATCTTCGTGATAAAATATTGAACTGAATAATAAAAAAAATGGTTGAACTATTTGCTTTAAATTTAAAGTCGAATTATGTATTTTACGAGCGCACATGAATTGCACAGAATTCCTACTGCTCCTATGTTGTAGTATTGTGCCGCATGGAAGAGTTCTGAAAGAAATAGCAGAAGTGTAAACAGCTTTGACAAACGGGCTAGTAGTAACTGGTCACGACTGAACGCATCATTTCTAATATTACCAAAGCGTTTACTGTAAAGTTGACACTTGTTTGTCATACGGTACTGTCCATACGTCCTTCACACACAGATAACCCAGATAATACAATCAACCGGTCTTTCGTTACACAACCGACTGGAAATCACTATGTTAATGCGGCACTAAATACTGTTTACAATATTCCCTTGAGGCTAACTTGCAAAACTCTTGTATCTCTACCATATGAAGCTACGTATATGAGAAAGATTTTATCTTTATTGGTGCTGATACCTAGTCTAAAACGAAAGACAGCGCATCCTAAAGGAATGAAGATCTAGTATCACTATCTGACCACAAATCCTATTAGTTAAGTGTGAATATAGTTTTACTGGTAAACATGTAAAATCACGAATTGAACCAACAATCTATTTTATGAAACGCTACAACTATATGGTGGGAACTGAAACGAAATGACCACTCACCCGCAGAAATGAATGTTGTTCGTTTCTACACTTATCACTTGGGTACTGCCATTCACTGGACAATAAATTTCGAACATAGTGGGTGGAATGTAACTTTCAGGCTTGGATTCAAATACTAGTCCCGTATCACTGTTTGGATTTCCATCATACCACTCCATACAAATTCTTTAACGATTCCCCAATAACGGATGGTTTTTTGTAGCTGTGATAACCTACATAGAGGTCAGGAAGCACATTAACCTCCGGTTTCCGAAGCTCAGAGAATGCAGACAGTGCCACATAAGTATGCGGCATCACGCGTGTCTCTTGGACTGTGAGGCGTGCGTAGTCGGTCGTGTCCACTGGCTGCGTGATCCTCCACTCGTGCCATTGGCTAATGTTGCGCCGGCACGCAAAGCGCTTTCAGTCCACTTGTCATTCAAGAGACAGCAGCAACAGCGGGAAATTCCGTATCAATTTCCAGTATCAGTAGAAAGAAAAATTACAGTTCCTCCGGAAGTAGTGTCCAACTAAAATAGTCGCTGTCAACACGCAAAGAACCACTGCGAAGCTTCATTAATAACACACAACATAATGGGAAGATTAAAAAAATGAGATGTGAATATTGTTTTCCCAGAATTCTATTTAACCTTTTCCTCTGCCGAGTCAACATTCTACTATAAATTTTACACTCGCTTCCTGGCCATTATGTCTTCAACAATATTGCAACATAGTCTCCCCGGGTTTGCAGCCGAAGAGTGCCACAAAAAGATGACAACGTTTCGACAATGTCTTCATCAGGTATCTTTGAGGTATCTGTCGAGAATCCAGAAGTTCACAGTATTCAATAATATTGATTTTCTTAAACCACAGACTAGGAAGCGTTCATAAACCAAGTAGCTCCATTCTGGCCTACTGTGAACCCCCCTCCCAACCATGTAGCCCAATGTGACTTTTGCCTCTACCCACCCCCCTCCTCCTCCTTCCACGTAGCACGTAACTTTTTTCCCTATTGATTTCAGAAGACTTTTTTTTTTTTTTTTTTACTGTTTTCTCTTGTCAGACTATCGTAAATTACATACGGAGATAATTGAATGACGGAAATAAATATTTACATGCTGTTGTCTGTTCAGTATCTCATTTTAACTGTGACAAATAATGTGAATGGAAAGCTACATGGCCAGGCTCAGAATTCCCCCTCCCCCACGTAACCCAACGTAGATTTCCAGCCAACACCTCCCCCCAAAGACCGAGTAACGTAGTTTATGGACGCTCCCATACTATTCTAACCTAACACTTATAAAAGGTGTTGCATACATTAAGAGAGCTTGTGTATCTTCCATGAAATGCTTCCATTTATTCTTTGGTGTGGGTCTCGAAAATAACTACAGCTACCTAGTATTGGAGAATAGGTCGTGAACCAGTTTAACACCATCTATTCACCCTTGTATCGTCTTCGGTGATACATCGAATAGAATTTTGATTGCCTGCATCACTACGTCACTTTTCTCAAAGATCTTTAGAATAGTGTTTCTGTTTGCTTTTCCAGATTAAGTTGATCCTCTTCCTTGTCTGTATAGCTCTCAGAACAGTAGCTGAAACTTCAGTTTTACAGGTCTACAACGCCAATTCTTATAATATGCAGACACTTGTATTTTGTTTTTCTCTTAACGAAGCGTAATTCATAGACCAATTAAGAGCAATGATCGCATATGACCACCAAAATGACGCATCCCCAAATTAAAACTAAGTGCTGACTGGCGTAACACAATCATTTTCAATCATTTAATATTCTTAATCTGTGGTGCACCGCGATACGATATTACTTCACGGAAGGCTGCTGTTACGTCAATAACTCAGAGAGACCACGTAAGCAAGTTTTACAGAAAACCGGAGTCCAAGTTTTATGCTAGAGGTATGACAGCATTAGATAATCACCCGTGTCTGGTATTTCTTCATAAGGGAAAAATAATTTCCTTCAGCTGGTACAAAATCATTTTTTTGCCAACGGAATGCCAAGTTGGAATATCTCCAAAGACAAACGTGGAGATACATGGGTTTTATTTAATTAACTTCGGTCCTTGTTGTTTTCTTCGTTGTGAGATTTCCACACCGAAATGTAATATATCTTATATCTTGAGTGTTTATTCAACGTCTTTCTTATGTGGCAATACTGTTGCAACTTCGTAATCTAGCCAAAGGGCAAACTTTTCGAAATTTACTTGGTAGCATTAACCTCTTGAACTAACTAGAACCCAGCATTTTGCTCAATATTTTGTTTACTTTAAGAAGAACATTGACAATACCACATACTTTCAAACTATGAAGTAAATTTACCGAGAAATTATCTGAAGTGAAAAACTGCAGAATAATTTTCTCACAGAACGTAAACAATAACGGAGCCTTAGAAAACAGTTGTCCTGACCCAAGAATTAATTTGTGTGTTTCACCCATTTCAAATTAGTTTAATGGATATGTTTTATTTTTATTTAGCGTATGATGCTACATGACACAATAAATGGGTGATAAATGAAGTATATTAATCTGCAGAAAACCTTTGGGTAGGACTATCTACTAAGCACAATTGTAGTTGCTGGGTTTTAGGTAAAACCTAATGACCTTGGTGAAAAAAAAGCAGTCATATCACCACTACTGAATTAACAATAATTTGCAGGCCGTAATCTTAGAGTCTCAACTTATTCTGGCTATTACTTTCATTGCCCAGTAAATTCGTGCGAAATAACCAGGGAATTTTGTAATAAGATTTCAGGCTTTAGGAGCACTGTCTTACTTTTCTGTGAATATCGGATTGTGTATCCACTCCCCCACCCCACCCACCCTCGTTTCGGCTGTCTTTGCCAGCAATCTCATATTAAAATTTTTCTTGCTATTGACTTTACACGGTCACTAGACACTACACAGAGTTGTTCTGGTTGCTATATTGTATCTGATCGTAAAGAGAGATATTTACTAATTAGTCAGTTGTAATAAGTGAACTGGAATTTCTAATGGGGAAGAAAACACAGCCCACTCCGAATAAATAACAGATGTAGGACGTCCATTATAGCAGCAGGAAGGTTCTAACAATCTCCGATCTCTGCTTTAAGTCAGGTGCCTCGCTGCTTAATTGTCTTATAAATCAGGTGAAACTTAGCAAGTCGCTTTCCCCTGAATTAATTCACGCATCTGACCCTGGCTGTAAACTCGCCAACACGGGATTACGGCATGCAGGCGACCAGTCCTGGCTGGTGTTAACTGGAGGATTACGTCGGCATGCGGAATCCCCACCCACACCCCCACTGTGTGTGCACACGCACCGGGCAGAAATCACGACTCACGCACAGTAGAGCACGCACAACATGACTGGTCACGTCTGTGCGCTCCTAGGGAAAACCTAAACATAGATAAAGTACATATTAATAACACTTCGGCTCGTCAATTTGGCTCAATGCGCTGAGGCACCACACACTGAATCGGGGGAAGTAGAAGGCAACCGGATACCGGCCATCCTGAATACGGTTTTTATCATTTACCGCCTCCCCCCCCCCCACGCCCTATGGGAACCAGTGTCCACGTGGTGCTTCAAGGTTTAAATGTAAAAGGGGGGGGGGAGAAACTTCGATAATCTTTTTCAAGGGAGGTTCAGCAACTGGTAACAGACTACACGTTGACGTAAAGGTTAACAGAGCCATAAGAGGAAGAGAGCAAGGAACGGAAGAAATACGGCCACGATCTTTGTGAATGAACCATACCGGTATTCACCTGGGAAACTATGGAAAACAGAATTTGGTTGGCCGGACAGATTATCCAACCCACGTCCTCTCGAATTCCAGGCGCTAACGTCGGCTGTTCACCTACCAGGCTCGATGTGGAGAATACCTGTTGTGGACAAAGCAGTTGGAGAGTGGTGCTGATACCGAGCGTGGTGGGTGAACGGTTTATGTTCTGACCTCGCATTCGGGAGGATGGCGGTTCGAATCCCCGTCCGGGCATCCAGATTTGGGTTTTCCATGGTTTCCCCAAATCACTCCAGGCGAATGCCAGGATGCTTGCTTCAAGAGGCCATGGCCGAATTCCTTCCCTTTTCTTGTCCCCAGTTCCATCCTGCCTCTAATGACATCGACGTCGATGAGGCGTAAAGCCATAAGTAAAAGAAAAAGAATGGTGCTGATCATTCCGCATCCACTTTAGAGCGGATTAATGAAAGGAAGCATATAAGTCTTCCTCCACCAACTGAACTATCTCTAAATTGCCTTTGGAGGCGTCCATTAATTACTTGTGGTGCTTTCTCTTAAATTTAGATCCCCCTCCGCCTTGAAGAGATTTGAGATCTGGTGGGACACCTCCCCCCCCTTTCCCCCTAACGTGAGAATGACCTCGTTTTACCTCTACTGCTCTTTGAAAGGTGGCAATCTGAAATAAAAGCGGACGTGAGATTTTGAGTTCACGTAATTAATGGACGCTCCCATTACATTTATAGCTTTCTCTGACACACTTCAGCAAACACCGGAGAGGCCAGAGTGTTCGGTCAGAATCATTTCGCTTGAGTTATAAAAACTGCACTCCACAGAACCCATCAAATTACCTATGTGCTGTCAACGTTTGGAGTAGCATTCTGAGGTACACCGCGATCCCCCTCTCAGCTTACAGCTGAAGAATAGTCTAAATGTTTAGACAATAGACTCGGTCTCATTTGTACACTCACTGTCTCAAGTTGTTTACTCTGGAAACTTCCGGTGCTCAGTTATGTCACACAACTCTGTGAGTAACGGTCTGTGATACTTTATTCCGTTCCTTCACTGTTGCGTTTTAAACATAAAATTTCTCATTGCTATACTACGTTCCATATTTCTCTAGAAAACATGCAAATGAAAATTTTGGCACAATGAATTATTTTTAGTTTCTTATTTTATCCACTATTGAGCAGTAGCGTGCGGTGATTTCACGGCAGATCTTCCAGAAATAAAAATCTGACAGATAGATAACAACGAAAACGTTATTTATTAATGTTAACTGAAGTCAATTTAATTATGAGACAGTAAAAGTAATATCGATGCAACTTGTAGGTGCTAATAAATATTGAATTATTTGCTAGCAAAAATAAACACCTTTCTTGTTAGGTCTTATTTGAGTGTTGATAAAATAAACACATCCCATCGACACTAAAATTATAAATGCGAAGTAATTCCGTATGTCTCTTTGTTACTTTTTCAAGTCTAAACGGCTAAACCGATTTGATGAAATTTGGCAAGGAAATACTTATGTATCATTAGGAAGGATATAGGACACTTTTTTCGGATTAAATAACATCTTTTGTCATTATATTTTGAAAACTAACCGAACGCTGACAGGCAGACGGTTAGCGTGTGTAAGTCTCTGTAATATTATATCGGTCACTCAGGCTATGCTTCTCTTACAGTCAGTTTGTGTATTATCTGTTGCTAAATTTAAGGTACAAACTAAACTCATTATCTTGATGTAAATTTTATCAAATTCTGGTAATAAAATTCTAAGTCCACGTGTGAGAAGTCGCGGATTACAACTAGTCGCTAATATTTTTTTGCTTTGGCCAGTAAATGACACAGTTGTTAGAATTTGGTATTTCCTAGCCAGTCACCGGGAAGCAGCTATACTTTATTACAAATTTCGTCTCCCTCAGCTTTTCTGTACCTGTTAATGCACATTGGCTTGAAAGTAACTAACTAAACATTGGAGAGAATGATAGCAAAACTTCAAATGTTCCACAGCAATGTTTCTACTTTCTCCTTGACCATCACCTTTTCCAAACATTTTGGGGCCGGCAGCTTTTAATGAGTTCTACACCTGCTGCCAAGGTCGTAGTATATACTAAGGGAGAAGTGGGTCCGAAAATTCCGAACACACCTCACGTAATCTATGGATGCCCCCTAATGGAAGAAGTGAAGTGATGTAATGTCTGTGAAACGTATAACTAGGTTCTATGCGTGACAAATGTATCTTTTTTGTTTGTGAAATGTGTAGTTTAAGAGGTGGTGATTGTAGACTGTATCAGTATTCGCCTTGATGGATGCGGAAAACCGCCTAAAAACCGCAGTCAGGACGGCCGGTACACGGAGGCCTGGGCCCGTGCCCAGTCCCGTTGTACCTCCACGATCCAGCGTGCTGTGCCTCAGTGTACTGAGCCAAACTGGCGGTCAGTGAGGTTTCTTCTTTAAACTGTTCTTATTACATTAATAGTAACTCCTGCAAACGAGCTTGAGGATTCAGGATCACGATCAGAGAAGTACCAATTTAAAAGTGATGCTTGCTTTGAGAAATTCACAATTCGGATATCAAAAATTATACGCGGCGAGGAAGTGCGCACCATAACAAGCGAGTTTGCTCGTCGGGCCGTGACGCTGGGGAAACAGCGAGCGCGCGGGAAGAAAGAAAACGAAGGGGAGAGTCGCCGAGTTTACGACGCTGGCAGGAGGTCTGCTTCAAGGGGAGGCTTAATTTGTTTCCACTTCCTTCACTTCCAACCGTCACATGTTACAGCGAAACAGGCATCAGGATCAAACGCACGGCTGACGGAAAAGGTTATTAAATTCGATGGCGAGGTTTTATTTGAATGGCCTTCGGATAAAGTTTTCTGCAACTTCTACGATATCCCGGCGTCTTTTGTATGCTGTCCACAACACACATTGGCATTACCACAACGAGGAATTTAAAATCAGTTGCGGAAGCGTCTACGTCTTTCTGCAGTCCTGTTCTAAAAGCCTAACAAGCTGAATTGACGGTAACACGACCACAATTCACCGGGATAACTTGATCAACAGTTCTGCGGTCAATGTAAGGTGAATAGTAAATGTTCAAAGTGTTTGCATCTTGTTTTTCTTTTAACGGCAAAATGTAATCTAAACGTTTGTAATTTAAATTAAATTCCACATTTTCATTAGAATTACTGGTTTCTAACCTTTGATGTAATGGTTTAATTAACGTTTCCCTTGTATTGGTACTGTAATCCAAATAACGAAAGTAGTTAAAAAAATAGTAATAGAATAGAAGGGGTGGAGTGTTTATCTGTGTTGTAGCTTGATCTTTGGAGGGTATCTCATAAAGGAGTGTTTATATGAGATACGCTGCGACATAAGACGCCTATCTATTTTCGGCAACAACAAATTATCATTTCTTGCTCTGTTTTGCGATCACGTAGAGTCAAATTATAAACAACAGATTTTATGGTACACCATAAGGATTCAAACAGTGCAACCCTTATCCATATCGGTTGACTTCGTATGCCTTGGCAAAGTGACAGACAGACACACACCCATCCGGCTTGAATGGTCGATACTACCCATACTGTCATGTATACGTGAAACATAAACGTTCATTAGTAGGAGGTTTGCGTAGTGCAAAGGTCATTTTGTAGGGCGCAGTCAGTTGCATCAAGTGCTAATAACAAGGTCGACCGTGGCAACGTGCCCGGAAGCTCTGCCAACAGAACAAACGTACTGGCGCCATGCTGCAATTGTGCAATGCGGCGCCAAGGACAATTGTCATGTGATGATATACCCTCAGGAAGTGTAGCTCATCCACAGAGCATTTACGACCAACTAAGGAACGAAACAACACTCGCAGTAATTGCAGAAAATGAAATACCTAAGAAACACGTAACGGGTAATAAAAGGTATAAACGCTATTCATCATGTCTTTATGAGCCATATGTCTTTCTCTCCATGCGTGGAGTATCCTCAGTTAAATATTTTTTGCTGGCTTTACCACAACAGTGTACTAAGAATTAAGTTTGCGGTTTCTTCCTGTTGCTCCAAATGTATTAACACTGCCGATGCCGCAACAAATAGAAGAGTAAACACTTCATTGTACATAGCCATTCTATGAGATTGCCGATCAAAAAACAACCAGAAACGTACTGTTGCTGCTTCACGTTAGAACGGTCCATTGATAAGGTGTTTGAAAGTATAATCAACAAGTGTGCAGATCGCTTTCCTGCGATATCAGAACGTTTCCAGGCCTTTTATTTGATCATTTCCAGTTTTTACTACTGCTTATGAGGTCGCCAAGAACTACCTCTGGTTCGGCTTTTTCTTCGGGACCAATTTAGTCAGTAGAATAGAAAACTTACGTAACGACACGACACAGAAGAATTGTGTAAAGTATGTAATCTGCTTTTTTATTATCTTATGGAAAGTAAACGGTGGTGAAAAGAACAGAAGCAACGAAATAAGGATGTAAAACTATGAGAAAAATATGTAAGAACGAAGACTTTCCCGGCGTATGACTGCAATGTAGTCTTCACGGGTGTACCGCCGGATAGTGTTGTGGAAACACAATATTTCGACGGCTGGCTCTGCCGTCTTCTTCAGGTGATGAGACATGTGTAATGGTCGGCTGACCCACAGCTACTGTAGCTGTGGGTCAGCCGACCATTACACATGTCTCATCACCTGAAGAAGACGGCAGAGCCAGCCGTCGAAATATTGTGTTTCCACAACACTATCCGGCGGTACACCCGTGAAGACTACATTGTATGAGAAAAATATTTTGTTCATTTTATCCAGACAATAAATTTAAACGAATCGCGTTCAAATTTTTAAATAATCTGAGTTCACTTCGGTTATCCTACGTAACTATTTTCTTGTCTAAGATGTCAAACACTAAGATGTATGAATTGTGTAAATATATATATACCTTGTTGCCCTTCACTAACATCTATATATACTCTTTTGATCAGGTTGTTAATATATATATGTATATATACAACTTACAAACCTGGCCAAGAGAGAATGTATAGTTCTTAGTGAATGGCAACAACTTTATATCATTTCATTTACGGTTAAATCTTAGGATTGTCAATCAATTTCTTTAATCTCTTGTATAAGACACATAAGCTGCAGTTTTGTTGAATGAAAACATCGCTTATATTTTTTTTCATATCAAAGATTCTAATTACTTTACTACGTTGATGTAAGCTGATCAGAGAGTACGTTTTTCTCCAAGTATGCATGTAACTTGTAACCGTGAGCATCACCATTTGCTTTTCGTATTTATAATTTTATTGTTGCAGGAGTAAAAGTACATTAATACTCATTATTTCGACAGTACGCAATCTAAATTAGTTTCGAGAGATTTCTGCACTTCCAAATCGTGGATAAACCACAAACTCTTCGGCTAGGACTTAAGTTTGGCACTTGCTCAGGTCAGACATCACATTTTCTATTCAGATATATTATTTGAAATTGGTGGCGACCTATTAGCCTCACTTCAACAAGTGCGAAGATCAGAATTTCTGATTACAGTGTCACAAAGAGACGAGGATTGCTACAGATCTGATATTTGTAACTAAATTTTTACTTGAAGTGGTATGGACGCAACTAACGTCATTGTGAATGACAACAGTATCATGGGGTATAATGAGAATATTCTCGCTGGAAGGAAATCGCAGACAGTAGCCACATCTAGGCAAACACGTGTCAGTGGCCCGAGGCCACGAAATCGCGGGCAGAGTTGATGCGGCAGCCAATTAAGAGGTCGTTAGGAGCGGTGGACGCCACATGGCATAAACAAGTGCAGTGCGGGGGCGGCCACGTGCCCGCGGCAGGGGAGGGAGTTGCCATGGCGACGGCGCAAGCCGAGCAGAGGGTGACTGTCCTCTGGAACACAGCGCACGGCCAAAACCCCAAGGCGTTCCCGAACCTCGGGCCCAACACCGCTACAAAAGGCGCAGGACGCATAGCGACATGGGTACACGACTTATGAACGGGGAATGAAAAGGTGACGTCGAATTTAGAGCCCCCTAAGGCAGTATCAATACGTCCTTGGTGTGTATCTAGTTCAGTTTAACCTTAAACACTACAGGTATATAATACACAATTATGAAGTCTCCATTCGCCTTTCGAGCCTAGTGGGGGAGAGGTAAAGCTTGGGCTTCGGATTCGGGAGGAAGCGGGTTCGAATCGCCATCCCGCCATCCAGATTTGGGTTTAAATCACTCCAGGCAAATGCCAGGATGGTTCCTTTCAATTCCTTGCCCAGAGTCCTTCTGCCGGCTCTAAATGACCTCGAAGTCGACAAGACGTATATCCAAAAGCAAAACAAAACAGAATACGGTCGACTGTTTGATTTTAGTATAACTTCTTTGGCCCAATTCTACGTAAGTTTCTTCGCTGGACTTCACTGTCGATACCTATTAGTTGCGATGTTTCTTAGTAGGTGGCAGCATGTACGGTAGGTTGTACGGTACAAGTTGTATGCCAAAGATCAGGGGCAAAGAAATTAATGAAATACGCCGATGCCGAATCTTGGGAAGAGAACCAATTAGTACTCGATCTTAATAGGTTTCACTGTCTTGTTATAGTTCCTGAATGCAATTAAATAAAAGTGCAAATTAACTTAAAAAAGGAAATAATGTTACATATGACCTGGATTTGCAGTTGCTTCTACGGTTCATTCCTCAAAATGTTCCTAACGTTCTCAGTTTTCTTAAAGTTTCAATGGATAAATAAATTTCTTATCATGTTAATCTTCAAGACAGAAAATAGCACGATAAAAGTAAATTACATTTTAAAACAAGGGTAGGGCCTACTGCTACATATCGCAAATCATAATAAGCATGAAAGAAGCACACATATATTATTTGCACCACCATCTTCCCCTATTATTTCCGTTGTATTTTAACTTATCGGTCTTCATTATAAAACGAAAAACATTTTATAAATCTCCCGTAAACAAAAAAAATGGTACAAGTATACTCCTAAAGAAAAAAAAGAAAAAAAAAGAGGATTCAGGGATCAAGAAATTTGAATTTTCGTTCATAATGCGAAATATGATGGCTTACGGTAATTACATTTAGGAAATAAATTTAAGAGAAGTAGTTATTTGGGGTGATTTCGGATTTATAACACCATCTAAATTTGTCAATCACTGGAAAGAAATACTAGAAAGATTTAAATGTGGCAGATATACTTTTAGGCAGGTAAATACTACGCTGCCTAGCGCAGGCAGAAGGAAAACATCACACACTGAAATACGTCATAGCACAGTAAAAGAAGGAAGTTACTGGAAGCTGTAGAATCAGACTACCGTAAGTGGCGCGTATGAAAGTACAGGAAGAGAAACGCCGGTAAATTCCAAACAAAAATATGAGGCAGCGCAGGAGCACTTCAAGCAGATAGTAAGCACCGTTTTTTAAAATGTATAGGCGTGAAAGCAGTTGGGGAGATTCCATTCCGTTAACGGTACGGACCCGTAATTTACCTGCCACAACGGAGGATATCCGAATAACCGTTAACAGGAAGGGTTCCTGGAGCCTCATCAGCATGCATCGCCGTTATTTCCCATGTTCCTAAAGACCGGAAAATCAATTTAAAGTTAATGTACCGAAGCGAGGCCCGTCTAATGAAAGAATCTGGGCAGGGCAGGACGAACCATGGCCTCCGCAAGGTTGGCTGCTTAAACAGCAGATGTTGGAGTGCTTAATAGCTTCTGCAGTGGCAAGGTGGAACACGAGCTCACATTGTGATTACGTGTGTCTTACTTCTCAACCTTGAGTCGAAACAAATTATAGTGCATTATCTCTTTTGCGACTACACACGTAGATGAAAAAGAACTCCTATCTGTTTCCGTCTGCTATTACCACTGAGTGAGTCATCAAATTGATACCTTCCTGTTTCCCGCAGCTCAACATAGATTGGTCGAACACTAGTCCGCATATAAGAAATCCGTTTCGAATTTCATTCGTGATTCTCGGCAATGAAGCTGCAAGCTTTTTCACGAGATGACTGTATAGTAATGACATGGAAACACCGACGATTCCATTCTTAATATGACTATTATGTTACAAGCAACGTGTCTGGAAGTAAATCAAGCTGCATCCTCTACTTGAAACGACATGCTAAGAATTTCTTTGCGTACAGTTTCTCAGTGGAAATAGTGTTAATACAGTAACTTCTTTCTGCGAAGACAATACGGAAGGTCCCCGATCCGAACCCAGGTCTCGACTGGTACATTTGTGAGCCTTAAAATTGCCCTTTACCTTTGTCAAAGATTTGCTTTGTTAATATGGAGATGCTAGGATCCTCCCTGGTTCGGATTCCACATTAAACTGTATTTTATCTTCACCTGGTAGTATTGCCAGGTTTGTCTATCCAGTTAAAATAGAAGCAGCAAGTAAGAAATTTTTTGTCACGAGCTCTTTGAAATCACATTAAATTACTATTACCTATACAATGGTTATCATTAGGTAGAGCATATCATATATGTTCCAGCCATCCTCATTTTTAATTCAAATGGTTTCCCAAAATCACTCCAGAAGAAATTGAGGGATATTTCTTACAAGTACCATGGTTCAGTTCCTTGTAGCTCCTTGCCATCGTTTCTTCATTGGGGCTTGACGTCTTATCGACGGCCAGGTTGTTAGGGCCAGAAAACATGGTGAACCCGGATCAAGGAAGCTTCCCGGCATTTCCAAGAAGTTATTTTTGGAAACCATGGAACACAGAAATAAGGATGGTACAATCGGGAATCGAACACGCGTCCTCCCGATTATTGTTAACTAACCTGTTTCTGAGCCTAAGACCCAATGTCGAGGAATTTTTCCTTACGAAACATCAGGGAGTTGGGAAATGTTTGGTCATTGAGTATAAATTCCTGTACCAGAAAGAAAATTGGTAGAAAATAATTCAGAAACTAGTTAATAATGGTACAAAAAAAAACGTTTTGTTTCTTTGCTGGAAGACTTAACGAGACAATCGTATTATTGATTCGGTGTGTACTGATTGACAAAACTAGAGTGAAAGGTGATTTCAAATAAAATACCTCTCTAATTTCAAAAGAAACATTATTTTTCAATATTAGATGGAGGAAAAACATCTACAGCGTTATGATATATTTTATGATACACGAGTCTAAAAACCAATAATAATAAACAGATCAAGATAAATATCTGAGCAGTGAAGAGTTACGTACTAACAAAGTTATAAAGGTAACTAAAAATACGTAGACTATAATAAGACGTTCGTGTCTGAATTGAATTTAATGAATCGTTTGCAGATTTATAATTATAACCAATTTATACTGACTTATGTTGCCAGTCACCAGATAACTCCGAAATAATATTTGAATCTCGATACTATTACTAGGCACACAGATAAGTTCTCGTTATTTTGAAATAATTGGCAACAGAGACCTCACCAACATCGTAAAACTATAACCTCTGACACCACATTAGGAAACTAACTGCTGTGTAGTAATGAGTGTAGTTTATAACAGAAAAACAAAAAAGCTGTGAGCAAGAAGCAGGTTTTACGTAAGCTGCTAAATGTCTTTCCGCTCTGTTCTCTCAGTACCCGTCAATTTGCGGTAGTTATATATTGGACAAGTGTCCTACCGTCGACCTTGGCAGGTAGCAACAGTGTTACGACGGCAAGTAATGGTGTTTGTCTCACATTTGTCAACAGACTTGTGTGCCAACCAGTCGTGCCACAGACACAGTATTGGCGTGCAAAGATGGCGATTGCGTCACCTCGCGATAGGTACGTCACGTGGGAACGCCACCTGTGGCCCCGATGCCAGCTAAATTAATGCCGTCTGAGCTCAACCCGATGAACGTGAATGCAGGAGCCGTATAACTGTTACTTTATTACGCAAAACTGACGATCCGTCTTCAGAAACTGACGTGGCGGCTTCGTTTATTCTGGCGGATTGCACATTACTAATCAACGAATACGTGGCGGTAATTACTGTAATATATTTTGTGTACATATTAACAACCTAATTACGTAAATATAACCCAAGATTATAATCATAGATTGCTATAGCTTAAACTATGGTAGGAAATAAATTAAAATGCTCCAAGGATTTTATTTTTGCAAATTTTCTATGTTGTTAGTGGTGTTGCCTTCAAGTCTCGAAGCTACTTCTGCAATTAAATAATGGGTCCCCTCATATGAATTATAATTCCATTCAAAAATTTCTTCGTCCACTGAAGTAAGTCATCTGATGGAGGAAAGCAATCAGAAGACACGGAGAAAGTTAAGCAGTGATTGTAATAATATCATCAGCGCAATTTTGTATAATTTTTTTAACGATGGCGTGATTTAGTTGATCATTATTTTTCAGCCTTTGACAGTTCTCGCATACGACTGTAAAACATCGAGGTGAACGAAAGTTCTAAGAGTCTTGCATGCTCGAGCAGGTGATTGTGTTCTATATTTCAGTTTAACTTGGTTTTCCGGATTAAATGCAAGCGAACACGGGAGCAGTTCCATAATACAGTCCTTCACCAACTTCCTTCAAGATCCCTGCCATTAATCTCTACCTCGCTCTAATGACCTCCGCCATCTAAGAGCACCAGGAGAAAAAAAAAAAAAATTATGCCGTAACCACCATCCCCACAGAGCTTTCTACAAGTGAAATATACAGAGCAAGTGAACCACAAATGAAAACATTCTGTATATCAATAAAAAAAAAAGCGTTGAAATTTATGGACACAAAACAAAATGTTTATATAGCTTAAAACTGGCTAGGAATAGTGTTGCCTTTTTAAAGCCTCCCTGTGTCTCTGTTTCAGACAAGAAACAAAAAATCGCTCTATTATATTGTGGTCTGTAAAAAAAGATTTTATACCAAAAAAAAGTAACTTCCCGTGCCCTAAACCAAAATGTGAGCTGAAAACACATTACGCAGCCTGGCGTATAAACCAGTTAATCCCTTCCTGAATTTTTTTTTCGATTTTTAAGACTTGTCGACATCAACGTCAATGCCATTAGGGTCGGGATCGGAAAGGTATTTCGCCATGGCATTTTGAAAGAACCATCCCGGCACTCGCGTGTAGTGATTTCGGGAAAATATGGTAAATCGAAAGCTGGATGGCCGGACGGGGATTAGATCCTGCGTCCTTACGAAAGCGAGGTCATTGCGTTACCGCTAACCCGCCAGTCGCCACGCTCAGCTTTCGTGACTGCACGGAACTAAAAGCGTTTCACTGCATTGCATGATTTTCAAGTACACTGCCGCTGCATTGCCTTCCGAATGGAACATTCAGAGAAGGGTTCAATGTCAGTGACTCACGGAGGAATGTTATTCACGGAATGTTTTCCCCATCTTTGACTCACGCTATAAAGTTGCCTTTAAAATTGTGAAACTCTGTTTTACGGCTACGCGAACACACAGCTCTTAGGCGCTGAACTTTCTTCCTCCCGTAGCAGGCAGGCTGACTGGACCGGAATCCACAAACACTTTTTGCTTCCCCGCAGCACACGCCAAGTGTCAATACGAGGAGAGGTGTGGCCATATTATATATGTCTGTGTGTTCCCCAGCCATCGGCGACTACAAAGGTAGAAGATAGTGAGGCAAATGTGCCTAAGAATACAAAGGAAAGAGGCAGGTTAACGTCGTGTTAAAGTCGTAGTTAATGCGGACCTGACAATTGTTTCTGACTTTTCCAGTCAGATATCCGTTTTCCGTATACATCCATTTTGCCCCAAGAATACTCTTCGGACAAAAAGTTCGCATTTTGTGAATGTTAACAGCGATATCATTCCACTGATGCAGTAAATGTGAATCCAATTTTCTCCTCTCAATATTATAGTATCAGAGGTCATTAAGCTGGAGCCCAGTACTGACGACGACTTCAACGTTACTGGATCGAATTTCTACCACATTTATTATGGTAGTTACCAGAAAAAAATTAATACCGTAATGCCCTATAACAGATAAGTCATCTCAGTAGTGCTAACAGACTATGAAGAGTAGCGGTTTCAAAAATTTGGATTTTTTACAACCTTAAATTATGACTTATCTCAGTAACCCACGAAGCACACTTTTCAGGGAATAGAATATTAAATATTAGCTTCCAAGCCGATTAAAAATAACAGTTTGAACACAGCATTCTGCCAGTTATTTCCTCGCAGTTGCTTGAATACAACTGCAATTAAATAGCGCGCTCATAGCCTTTACAATGATGTAGTGCGGTACATATTTCTTAGTTTACTATAAGAGCGATATATCTGGACAGAGAGTATAAGAAAACATCTACATTGAACGAATACAAACGACGTTTCAGGTCACAATCTCTGCCGCCACTGGCGAGTGTATATCACTTGACAATGGCGGCAGAGGTTTGTGACCGCAGAAACGGCGTGTTTAATTTAATTGCAATGGAGCACACGCTCCGGTGGCAATTTCCCTACACAGACTTCTCTCCCCTTTCTTGCACCCACCTACATTTCCCTTCTACAAATTTTTACTTTAATTTCTTTCAACGTTCTCGGTAAATTATTCATCATTTCCCTCGGTAACCTATTCCAATCCCTGATTCCCTTACCTAAAAAAGAGAATCTTCCCACACCCTTGTGCTTGAAATCAAGTGCCAGCTTGTGGTCATGTTCATCTGAAAAACTAAAACTCTGCTAGTACCAGAGAAGATTTTATTAAAATTCAACGCCGAGAAAACCTCCAGTCTTACAAATATTAATAATAATAATAATAATTAACAATTAATATGTTGACTTAAACAAAATACCTATAGAGTTCTGGCAATCGTTTCTTTCCACTTGCTTAACTAAATACAGTTATCATTGTGCCACACGAATAGCCTCAATTTAGAAGTAACTTCTCTGGCTGTTGTTAGTTTGGCAACGAAGGCCGAGAGCGTGACGTCAAAGCGCACAATGGCCAAGCCTACCTTTTATTAGGATTGATGATGGTTAGATGCAAATATGATTATCCAGTAACAAAAAGGAAGACAGATCATGAATAACATGTCTTACAATGGTTATAGGAGACGTGAATCTAACTATTGGTAGTATATTACTGCTCGTTCGTCGAAGAGTGTGAACAAGAAACGGGACCAAAACATTGAAACAATGAAACAGTAATTCGCCAGGAGCGATCTAAGGGAATCATGGGAAACCAAAATCTTGATAGAATGAGAATAGAGTCCGCATCCTCCTGAATACTAGGCCTGGACGTTACCATTCACCTAGCAAGCTAGATGTTATATAATATTTCGACACTCTGAATTTGACGGTTATGAACATTCCAAGTTTTAAAAAGCCTGTAAGTGCCACAATACACCAACGAATTTCCCGAGTTGCATTTCACTCATTGCGGAAAGTACTGTATTTCAAAAGTATCACAGCTTTCACAGTTTTAAATGTCTTAATACTGCGTGATATCCGGAACATGGTATTTTCTGCCATTATCTAATGATACCCTTTTGTCGGTGTAGCAGGTTGCACTGTGCGGCTGTTGGATCAGGCAGCGTTGCCGATGGCGCGGAAGGCCCCGGCAGTTTACACTTGAGGGTGGCTGCTGGCCTCGTCCAATTAGAGGCGAGCGGCCGAGTCATTAAAGCGCCCCAGCCGTAGCAAGTGTTTGGTGGCATCGGACGAGGGAGAAATGGTCCCAACAGCTTATAGCTTCGCGAGCTGCAACAACTAACTCGTCATCCATAAAGTCACGGGTTATGATATCTGAAAGGACAGTGGATACTAGTTACAGTTCTCTACTCCATTTTACGACAAATACATAATAGCGCTACCGATTACCATGTGTTACATCACGCTTCCTGGAAGCAACGATGAAAACGAATTTCATTGCGGAAAATGAAGAAGAAAAAAGGAGAGTTACATCCTTTGCAAATTCAACAGATTGCAATGGTTTTGTGATCGTTATGTTGCATGAATCGTCAAATATGGCTGCATTGCAAAAGAAATGCGAGCTTAAATTGGGGGCGAAAATCTAAGAAGCATCTCTGCAGCGTCAATGAAATGCTGGTAGGCAAAGAATTCTTTTCTATAGTGGCAACGAAGCAACCTTGGCAGTTCTCTGACTGTAAGGAATCTAAGAAAAAGGCAACTTAATTAAAGTAGACAATATGTATTATGATTACTGCTGCCTACAGGCGTAGATTTTTCACACTTTGCTATCAGTTACGTAGCTGTTAGTAACAATTTCTTAATATTTTTGATGACAACAAAACTTGTGACCGTTCTGTCGCATGCGTATTGGTTCATGAGCTAGGGAAGGCCAGAAATTCTGCTATCAGTTGAACAAGTAATGGAAATTACTCTGAGAAAATTCATTACCCTTCTGAGTATTTTCCTTATACTTCCAAACATTTATGCCAAAATTGTAACCAATTTTCGGCTTTACGGCTTATCTTCGACGAGTTCATTAGAACTGGAAGAGGACTGTGGGCAAGGAACGAATAATAGATGGGCCCGCCATTTATGAAGGAACCATGTCGTTTCTCACTTGGAGTGATTTCAGAAAATCCTTGTAAACAAAAATCTGGATAGCCGGAACTGGACAAGATGTCATGACCGAATTTTATCAGTCACCACGGTAATGCTATAGCATTAACGTGGTGAACGAGTGTAATATCCCACTGTCCCCGCAACCTTTTCATGCATTTCAACGTTAAGTCATCTCAATCGATATTGTAGTATTCTGAACATGTACTGCGCTAGACATTACATACCCCCTTAGAAATAAAACAAAATTGATAGACGGCGTGCAAACGGTCATGCCCACAGCAGAGTTTCTGTCGTATTAAGACCTTAAAAGAAAATAAAAGCGCCATTCTTCTTCACCGACTAACTCGTGTCAATCCATCTCATTTAGTACAGCGTAGGGTTGAACGAGAGCTACATAGGTATTTTGATTGTGTATGTTTAGTTGTTACCTTACAGTTCTGATAGCAAATAGTGGAGATTAAATTAACAGATGTATAGTGGAATACTGATTGATATATACCTAGAATAAAAGGCTGCATGACTGTAAAATCCTAAATCTTCTGATATTTTTTTTTCGCTAATAGTGTTACGCCTTGTCGGGTGAGGTCATTAAAGGTGAGAAACAACCAAAAGGAGGAACGGGAAGGAATTAGCCAATGGCCTACTGAAGGAACCACCCGTAGTGATCCGTGGAAACCATGGAAACCCAAATATGGATGGCTGGACGGGGATTCAAACCTGAGTCCTTCGAAAGGACTGGTGGGGGAGGGGGGAGAGGCAAGGAATTCAGCCATGGCGTTTTTTAAATTAATCATCCCGGCATTCGCTTGGAGCGATTTGGGTAAATCATGGAAAACCCAAATGTGGGTGGCCGGACGGGGATTCGAACCCGCGTCCACCCGAACGCGAGGCCAGAGCGTTTCCGCTCACCCACCACACTCGGAATGTTACGCTCTGTATATACA
This sequence comes from Vandiemenella viatica, assembly GCA_031002005.1. Lineage (NCBI taxonomy): Eukaryota > Metazoa > Arthropoda > Insecta > Orthoptera > Morabidae > Vandiemenella > Vandiemenella viatica. The sequence continues at coordinate 90,832,655 of JARYHS010009186.1, forward strand.
CATTTTTTTTTTTACCCCTCAATTTTAAAAATTATATTAGTTAACGCTGATTCGAATAACTAGTGGTTGTGATCGTGATTATACTTTATAAAAGAACAGTAAAAATCTGCACTATAAGACCAGCACCAAACCCCTCAAACAAACAGGCCTTTCTAGGTAGAAATCGCGTGTCGGATTGATATTCGTCACAGGAGGCGAGGCACTCGTGTGTTATTTCTGTGATTTGTGAGCGTGAAGTGCAACAAATTCGCATTTAATCACGCTTGCCGTGATACAGCGCTCCATTAAGGCTATTAGGGGCCGTGAGATAAGTGACGACAGATCGCCACCGCCTGGCGGGCGGTGATTTATGGCCGATATCAGCCGACACTTTGTTAAAATTCCTCTGCGCCATTTTTGTCTTCATTAACACGAAGTGATGGAACGGCGCCGTTACTGTTTTAAAGGGAGTATGTCAATGTCACAAGGCGAGTGAACACAAAATTACATAGGCTCTCTCGGTTGCAACTGAAAAATCACTTTAAGATCGCGACGGTGATTTTAATCACTGAAGTATGGTGTAAAAACACCATGTTTACTCATCTACTTACCAGAGAGCATTGTTCTATTTTTTTTTTCTTCTAGCTTTACTCGTAGTCAACGTCGACGTTAGGTGTGAAAAGACTGCGGCGAAGGAACGGTAGTAACCATCCTGGAATTAACCTGGACTGATTTGGGGAAGCCATGGGCAAGCAAAATCTGGATGCCCGGACGGGAATTCGGAACCACGTCCTCTCGAATGCGAGACCAGAGCGTTACCGTTTACCCACAGCGATAGGTAGCATTCTCTAAATTAAACAAAATATGATTTATCAAGTAGAGTTTAAACTCTCAAAATGAGCTTGGTGGGCGAGCAGAAACATTCTGGCCTGGCATTCTGTGGTACGTGCGTTCGAATTCCCATCCGGCTATCTAGATTTCAGTTTTTGTAGCTTCCCCAAATTAGTCCGGGCGAATGCTGGGATGGTACCTTCAAAAAGGTCTTGACCGAATCCCTTTTATCCCACCCCCCACCAATCGTCACCCGTTTTATGACCTCGACGTCAATAAGGCGTAGAGCCATATGATCGCGTGAATACGAATCGACTTTTTCAATTTGACAATACGTGCTGCGAAGCTAAGGGCAGGCTATGTATATGATTCACTTTTAAAACAAAACAAATGACATAATCATCGGAATTTCATCGATGTTTCGACACAATGTTTCGACCCAAGTGGACAAAGTTGAGTTATTCTCCTAAATCACATGAATATAACACATAACTAATAGTGGCCAACCAGCTCAAATATATCGTGTGGATTTTTTTTTTTCATTGTTCATTGATAACACAATGAGAACTCAAATAAAATCTGTTCATGCCGTTTTATAAATGCACAAGTTTCGATTTCCTTTACGGGGTCGTCTTAAATAAAAGAAATTGTATGTTTTCCTAAAATTAGAAAACATTTCTTAAAACTAAGGTTTTTTATTGTAATAAGATTATATTTTCATATTCAGTGGAACAGAGGTACGAGTAGCTCGGGTTCGTAAGAAAATAAATGTGTTAAGGAATTGAGATGTCACCTCAAGAGAAAAATAATATAAACTTGAAACTCTAAAAATGGATTATATTAAGAAAGTTTGTCTAACAGCGTCCAGAGCCAATGAGAAAGAACGTGTAATTTGAAAATAGGATCTTGTGTCAGCGTCATAAATAGTATAATTCACTGCAATTCGTGAAGAGAAGAATGGCCAAATCAAAGTGTCACCTCTCTTAAACGTCAGTTCGATTGGATGATGGGACTGTCACTATGGTCGAATTAATCCCGTTTCCTCCTAGCAATAAATACTGTACCAACTTTAACAAACACCAAATCTACAAGACGTTTTTATATTGCTTTCAAATTCTCCTTTTTTGTGTGAGTTTCTTCGCTTCCTCATAACTATTACAACCTACATCGTAGGCAACCGATACGCAGCGTAATTTTCTGCCTCTACGGAACCTCGTTACAATACGAGGTGTTTATTGGTTTACATTCCTTGGATCGAACCATGATAATCTTGTCAACCTCCCATTCTCCTCTTCCAAGTTCTCCTCTACGGCTTAATTTGTTGTTGGGCGACCTCTTTTTCCCACTTTCTAAAATTCCCTACTATAATCGTCTCTCTCAGAAATGTAATCCTCCAACCTCTATCGCTTCTCGGCATGTAGCCTCTTCCCCTTGTACTTGAGCCAAACCCCTAAATCAACCGGAAAAAGTTGGCTCCTCGTTTACCGTAGGTTTTAGTTTCGTCCCTGTAGCTCGCTGGCCGTCCCACGGCCAATATATTTCCCCGGCCTCGGATAATGGGCGCTTAAACAACTGCCGGTAGTCTGTAGGGGAGAGCCGCGACACCAATCACGGTTTATTGATGGCCATCCCGACGCGGTGTTCACGAAACCACGCCACACCAGCGGGCCTAGCTTCCTCAATAACGTCCAGTCGCCAGTGGCAGGCTCAACTTTCGGCAGAGGCGCGAAGGGAATTACGGACAAAATACGAATTGAGATGTATAACGGTATAATTTAATGAATGCGCCCGCCTCTCATATCACGTTGTTTTTCTTATTGAATATATAACGAGTAGGAGGAGGGGAGGGGGAATCTGGAGGAGAGACGCTGTCCGGGAAGTGTGGTAATGCGGCCAAGTGACAGGCCATTAATCCGACCATCAGGTCAGGCTGCGCCGAGACCTTCGCCCACGCCGCCCGCTACACTGTAGCGGGGACCACCTCCAAGACAGCCACATTCCTCCGCCGCTCCGTCCACCGGCCGTGACCCCCAAGACCCCAATGGAATCATACTATGTTACTATGTTAGACACATTTCCATTCACAAGTTTTTGTAGGCTATGCTACACCAACCTTATTAAGTCCCGGTGTCTCTATAATCAGTTCTACCAATCAAAAAAATAATTTGAAATTATTTTTAATTACATTATCTTCTTTCGGAGCGGTCTGGCAGCTGAATGATTGAGGCCCTAGCTTCGGGGTTCGGTCACTGGTTCAAACCCCCATGGTGCCAGGAATTTTTAAGAGTAGTGTTTGAACATATGAGCTTCCAATGGACGTTCCGTGAAACGGATTCCACGTTAAACTGTAGATCCCGGAGGAAAAGAGCTGACCGTCCTACCTCTGACACAACGACTCAATATGGCTCTTTCGGGAGGATGTAACCAACCTTCGAGTTGTGGACTAAGTTAGTTTTAATCTTCTCTGGAGGTGTGAGGGTTTGACGATGGATGGACAATCTATTCCACAATAATTAAAGGAAATAAATGTCTCCACAGATCTGCAAATTATATTAACTTCGTGTTAGTGTGACTGGAAATATCAAACAATATGAATGAAGGTAGCGCCGATCTCTGGTGCAACAAAGTGACTCTCTCCAAAAAGACTTTCAGCCTTTGCAATTGCATACCAGGACTTTACGAATGCCTCAATAAGAAATAAATGTTCCTAAAATTGAGATCTTTTGTCTATCTTTAAGGAGTTAAAACTTAAAATATTAACATCAGGTGGAGCAAGTCATCTCTCTATTCTTTGGAAATTACCCTTATTCCCTTATTCATTAATACAAATGAACATAATGATGCTAGTTACATTCAACAGCTAAAGAGCAACTGACGAATTTGGCAGAGCAATAGTGAGGAGATGGTCTTAACAGGAGTGTTGTTAATGAATCATCAATAGATAATGCTTCTTAGACTTCTCTCGAGGGGCTAACGTCATGGAAAAATCTGTTCCCACAACAGCCCTAAGTTAAGGGGGCGTCCATTACTTACATGACGTGAAATAGGGGGGAGGGGTCCGGCGAAATCTCACGAATCCTCACCAAGGGGGAGGGAGGGGGATGTCAACGGAAATCTCACGTGAGGTTTCGAAATTCATGAAGGATGGTAGAGCTAAAAAAAAAAGGTCTCAAAAAAACTACGAGGGTGGGGGGAGGGGGGGCCTCTCCGTCAAAATCTCACGCAATTTCAGAGGCGGAGGTCCGACCAGATCTCACCAAATCTGACGAGAAGGGGCAGGGGTCCGGAATTCCGGAAAAACACCTCCCGTAATTAATGGACGCCGCTAATGAATTAATTTACGAAGTGACCTTCCATCACAAAAAACAACATATTTTCACTAAATATTTTCAGGATCGAAGGATAGTAATTGATAAAAAAATGTTAACAAATATTTAGTAGAGAGAGGTTCCCCAGGTGTCGGATGATGTATTTTTTATGTTCATACCAATGTGTGCGAGTTTCTTGCCGATTTTTAGAGTCCTGAGACCTGAAAAAGATTAAAAATAATCAGAAAACGAGTGTCCAATGCTGTGATAGTGCGGAGGGTGTAAGATCTGAAGAGCGCGCATTCCAGTCGCGCGGTCATGCGTGCCGGCTGAGGTGTGTTGGGCGCAAGGTCAGCGCGACCGTTACCGGCCCATTCAGAGAACACAGCGACGCGCTCGCTTTAAAAAAAAACGGCAACAGGTCTGGCCAGCTCGGGGGACTCAAAGTCGGATTTAGTGATTGTCATGTTGGTGGGTTAACGTTAACGCTGCTTACAACCAGTTTCCTAATTTTCAAATGTTCATTTGTTAACAACCTGTTTTTTTTGCTCCGCCCATTTCACTGGCCAGCAGCTTCGAAACTGTGAAGAAGCAGTCCCATTAATACGGTATTTTTCGAAGTTTTCTTGCAGCACTAATCACTACAATTTTACTTCTTCTTCTTACGATGCCATGTCCAATTCCAGGCGTAACGGTTACCGTGGAAGATGAACTGGGTTGATTCCCCGGTGTTTTCGTATGTGTTATTGAGCCGTGGATGAATGTGACAGTTGTGTGTCATCAGTACAGAGTGTTGTTTGTTTGGTATGAAATTAGAGATGGAGAAGGGAGATGGTGAAACCAGTTCTTGCCAATTCAGGCGTACTCTTCCGAAAAATATTACATTGTTTGTCTACAATGGAATCGTTTTCCCTGTGTTACAAGTTGATTGTTTAATTGTAATTGAAAAGTAAATTTGTAATAAACGTTATCGTCAAACGCACGTGAAACGGTGTTGCCAACATGTAAAGTAACATCCCAATCCCCTTCTCAGAACTTTCATTCAATAATAATATATTTGTTGATAAAATAATTAAATTTAAAGGTAATATAACTCTTAAAAGAGGGAGTGCAAGCTGTACGCTTCAACCGTTAACAAATTTTGTAACGCTGTAAGGGACCAATTGCAAGAAAACGGCATGTCAATGGATCTCCTCCGAAACTACTGTCAAAGTGTGTAGTTGATCTATGGCTTCATATGTCAAAAATACAAAAAATAATAGGACAACCCGAAAGCTCGTGGAATTCTCGCCCAGGAGTCCTATTTGGTATCAGAGATATTATGGCCAGTGACTCTACTGAGAGATCTGCAGTTTACAGGTAATCGAACTGCAATCTGTATACAACAAAACAAGCTTTCCCATAGATAAAAGTCAGATTAACCATGCGGAAATCTTTCCCCTTTAAGCAGGGGACATCCGTACAATTTTCTTTTTGTTACGGCTCCTAAACGTCGAAGTCCACAGAACCGTCAGTGGACAAAGATCGGGAAGAAATTCGACTGTGGCCTTATGAAGGAGTCATCCAGGCATTAGCATCGAGAGATTTCGCAACCAATAGGAAACCTAAACATGGATGACAGGACGGAGTTTTGAACTCATGTCCTCCGGAACGTCAGGGCCGAAACGATACCACTCACCCTACAGGCTCGATTAGAAAGAACCATCCGGCATTCGTCTGGAGTGATTTAGGGAAATGATAGAAAACCGCAGTCTGTATAGCTATGCAACGTTTTTTCATTTCTATAGTAACTGCATTCTCATCTAACCGCCAGTCAGTTGGTACGTCCACTGTATTTCTCTCTGCTCCAAGATAACCTGTGCTAATCGTTATCACTCTTTGTAATTTCTAAAAGCGACAGGATGTAGTGGTTATATTCATAAATAAAAAACAAGCCAAAACTTTACAAGTGGTTCGCCGTCTTCCAGACTGTATCAACATTAGGCTTGAAGATAACGGGTTAACGACTCCTGTGTAACGATAAGTAATTCTCACAGCAGTCCGTTGCACTGCCACCGGGCAAGGTCAACTCGGACACCTGCGGTCCTGCTGAAGGGGAAAGTAATTTAGCTGACGCAGCCATATTACGGTGGTATACTGTGCACTTTTCTCGGAAGCTGTGATAATTTCTCTATCTGACATTGCAAATCTAAGTTTAGTATCAGCAAAATCATACAGAAAATACCGGTATTGTTTGTTCTGTTAAGTAAGAAACTATTTACGATCGCCGGAATATTTCTGCAGAACCAAGTAATAGAACGACGAATCACAAGCTTCAGCTATCTGACACTAATAAATTGCCAATGTCACCAAATTTGTTCGATGTCAACGTTTTTGTGGCTAAGACGCAAAATATATTATTTCACTCATACCATGGAAAAATCCGCATTTTATTTTATTTATTTTGGTTTTCCCACCGTCAATATCATTAAAGGCGGGAAAGAACTGGGAGCAAGGTCCTGGAAACAATTCGACCACCGTGGCCTTTCGAAGGAAACATCCCGGCATTCGCCAGGAGTGATTTGGGTAAATCATGGAAAACCCAAATCTTGCTGACCGGATCGAACCCGCGTCCTCGATTATTTTAAATGCACCGAATACTAAACGGCTGGAACAACTCGAAGTAGTTTGAATCACAATATGTGGTATTTCTGTACAGTAATAAGCATAAAGGTCACGACCAGAGATGGAAAAGTGGCATTCCAAGATCAGATTACTTGGAGATCTTAACGACTACCGCAAAAAGGTTCTGGAATCCAACTGAATTTGTCCCCGAAAAGAGTACGTATCCGAAGTACAGTGTCCGAAGCTGTTAGGGATCCCTAACAGCTTTTCGAGAACTTGGAACGGTAAAAACCTGTATGGGATAGTTAGGGTAAAACTTGTTCTTCGATGAATAACTGATAATCAGATTAAAATATGGAGATTTTATGACAAACGACGAAAGTCATTTGAGTTACGATCTATTTTTAATACCCAAGCCGCTATCTCACAGTTGGAAATAAGTGGCCTCGGCGTCTCTTCTTGTCCCTCACACCCCAGACAGACATCCGCCTACACACAGAGTAAGTCCACTCTCAAATGTTCCCATCCTGTGGATGCGGACTGCTGCGCCAGATTGCGGCACGCCGACCTCTTTGTTCAAGAGTGCATTGACCTCCCTAGAGAGCGCGAAGATCCACTGGTGAAGTCACACAGCAGTTACACCACGAACACTTTACACGACAACAACGAAGGTTTTTCTGTTAAAAATTGCTTTTGTAAATGTGTCCAGATTTACTCATTTAATATAGAAAATAGGTTTGAGTAGATAAAATAATACAGAATCAGACAGGTTTTCGCATTTCACTCCAGACAAAATAAGCGATAGTTGTTTAGTATTCGCCATGGACGACTAATTTCCATCTCCATAGCGCCAATCACGTCGATGTTGACAAACAGTGAAGCAAACAAACCATCACAATAATTTTTTTTAATTAACATTTTCATACAAGACTGTTACAAACATGAATCAAATTCTCACGCAGGAAGGAGTCTTTAACACTATTAATTTTCTTTTCTTTCGCGTTTATTCCTCTCTCGATAAAGAATTTTGTCAAAACGTGTACCTCAACATCTATCTTAATGTAAGGCGCAGGGGGTAATCATTACTCTGCAAGCAGTGGCTGCCTTCCACTTTCCTGTTTCTTTTCTGTCTCCTCGTGGATGATATCATTGGAGCCGGGAAAAGTCAATGACGAAGGATCGGATAAAAATCAACCATGGCCTTTTTATGAAGAAACTATTTTCACATTCGGAAAAAAATTCTATGACAGAATATCCGAATGAAAGGACACGGCATCGAACACGCTTCTTCCAAAATTTCAGCCCCTAACTTTACAGTTTTTGCACCAGGCTCAGTACTCATGCGTGCTACAACATCAAATAGTGATAAAAAATTCTCGACATTCCATCTGGTTACAGGAGGAAAGGCACCAGGAGTGCGACATATTAATGCGGCTGTAAGTTCAAGTACTTTTTATCGATAGAAAACGCTGTGGAACCCTTCAATCTTACTGCATTTATGGATATTTTTGCAGTACTGCTTCTACTGTACATTCTAAAGAAAATACTGGTTTTTTTTTCTACGCTGTGTTCATTGATAAAACTGTCCACATTAATGCCATTCTATCACCTAGCTACTCTATTGAAAATTTCAAATACGTGTATGCAAGACAAAACAAAGCAGTTGAAATAAGACATATGATCAATGCTTCAAAATTAACGACGAATCCTTATCACTCTTGCGCCCATGAATTTCACTGCAAACGCAATTAAGTTTTAACATCAACAATCCACGCGCTATCAAGAGTCACGGAACGGATCAGCTTACGCCCATGGAGGAAGGAAATATATGGAGACGACGCAAGAGACCTTCACCACGCATTGAAGTGAAGCAGGGTGGAGGAGGAGTGGGGAGGCATGGCCGGAGTGGAGGGGGCATGGCCGCTTCCATACAGACACGGGGAATATGTACAAAAACCTCAAGGGGACTCTAGGATAAAGGTGACGCCGCAATCTGGTGATGGATTATTATGTAACTCGATATGGCAAATAAAAAATGAAGAATAATTTTTTTTTGATATCCTGCTTAGTTTTCGAGATATTCTGTCCCAAATGTGAAATGGTTTGGTTGAAATTCAGAAGAAAAAATTGGTCAAAGTCAAATTTGATGATGGATTCTTATTTAAAAAGACGAGACAAATGAAAAATAAAGAATAAAATTTTTCGATATCTCACCTAGTTCTAGAGATATACTGTATCAAAAGTGAGGTGTCTTGAGTTGAAATGGAGAAGAAAAATTTCGCAAAAGTCAAATTTAATGATCGATTCTAATGTAACACGACGAGACAAATCGAAAATAAAGAATAAAATTTTTCGATATCTTGCTTAGTTTTCGGGATATATTGGGAATATCGCAATTGTTTGGAAGCGCAATATCGCCGCAGCCGCCACTGCGCATGCGCGAGCCTGCTTCACCAATTTAACGTCACTTCTCCTCCATATATTTCCTTCCTCCATGCTTACGCCCAGCATATTTTCGTTATTAACCACCTCAGCTTTCGCCCGCAAAATGACGGTGTGTAAGCCAGCGTATCAAGCACAATTCCCCCTCTCAACCCCTAGGCGAGCAATCTACGACCTCCCCCGCAAAATAATTAGCGACAAGATTTTTTTTTAATTCCCCCAGCTTCACCTGAACGTCACTGCAGTCTGCTCCCAGACGCACTCGACGTAATTGAAACACACCTGAGCCTGCGCGTTGGGCCTTGGTCTCTGTTGCGGTAGGGCTGAACGGGATGACGTCACGCGGGGGAGGGACACCCGACACCGCAGGCATCGACCCACTACGCTCCGATCCACTGAACACCGCCTTGGGCGACCCCATTAGGAGAGGAGGCTTTACATAAATGGGAAACGCTTTATACAGCTCACTCCTCGGGATAGAAGTGTCCGTATCTGAATCTCCTCTGGCAGCGTTCACAATCCGTGCTACCTCTGCTTCACTCCGTCAGGAACAGAGAGAGCGGGCATTAATCTACATCTTGAGACGAGAGTTCTGAACTGGAACGGACTGGATTCAGCGACAAATAAATTAAAAAAATACCCGGGCACGTCTGAACTCGAAGTTACGTAAGAGAAGAACCAGTTGCTAGCGTCGAGACGGGCGTAAAATATGGTTAAAAAGAGACGACCGAAATAGCGAGCATGAAAAGAAACGTAGCAATGCCTCGGAGATTAGCCAAGAATGCCTGAGCAAGACGATTATGTCTGATCGCCAGAACAGGCCTTGAATTCATTTCTTGAAGCCAAAAGCAAATGTTTCTGAAATAAAACAACACAAAACAAAACTAATATTCTGGACCAAGGTGTAACGTATTAGGTTATTAAAAAAAGGAGAAGATTTTGAATTTTTATTTCTCACAAACTATAAAAGATACAAATACGTGCCAAACATCTCTGGATAGAGGAAAGTTCAAAGTTTTACTGTATACATTCGACTGCCTTCCGAGGGCTCTGACGTTCGAGGGTGACCTGCGCTTTTCCCTTTGCATATACACCCACCTTCTACAATTTCTTACGCAATCGTAAATCTGTTTACGACGAGGTGGCAGTTTATTGAACTTACGATGGAATGCACGCTGCACATCAATAACGGATTCACTTTTTGCATAAAACGACTTTTCCTGTGACGTCGAGGATATCCACATAAACAGACAACAGCGACTGTCACTAATAGACGGGGGTTACCAACTTTTAACCTTCCTCTATTCAATGATGCGTGGCGCATATTTGTATCTGAGAAATATAAATGCAAAATCTGCTCATTCTTTTTGGATAGCCCTGTATTTAAGTACAGCAAGCTGTTCATCGTGGTGATATGGTCAGGGCGGTCACCGTTCCCAGCCCAAGAGTACAGGGGTACTTTGGGAGCGTCCATAAACCTCGTAGCTCCAGTTTCGCCTCCTGTGAAACCCCCTCCCCCTACGTAGCCAGACGTGACTTTTGTCTGTACCCCCCTCCCTCCGCGTAGCACGTAACTTTTTTTCCTATTGATTTCAGAAGACATTTTGTACTGTTTTCTATTATCACGCTATCGTAAATTACATACGAGGATAATTAAATGACGAAAATAAATATTTTAATGCTGTCATGTGTTAACTGTTGCAAATAATAAGAATGAAAAGGTACGTCGCCTGGGTCTGAAAACCTCCCCCCTCCTCCCCATGTAGCCCAGCGTAGCTTTTGAGCTAACCCCTGACCCCCCCCCCCCCACAGACCAAGCCACGTAGGCCACGTAGTTTATGGACGCTCCCTTTAAAGTACTTGATGTAGTGGCTGATACAGTTGAAATGAAGCTCTTGATTACAAATCATTTGATTCAGTTATTATTACGAAAACAGCTAAATAATTGAGAAAGTTTATAAAGGATTTGTGTAAATCTTTCCCAGAAGTTTTTTTTTTTTTTTTTTTTTTTTTTTTTTTTTTTTTTTTTTTTACATGGGGATCAGAGATTGGACTAAGATACCAGGATAAATAATGAATAACTACAAAAAACTTTAAAGGAATTTAAAATTGAAATCTGTAGAGGGCATAAGTAGGTAGGTGCAGCAAAGGGTAAAAGTGGGTGCGTAGGGAAATTGCCACCAGAGAATGCGCTCTATCGCAACTAAATTAAATTACCCAACGGAACGTTGCATGGTGCGTTATACATCACCTTATTCATTATGTTTAGTCAGTGAAAAGTATCCACCAGTGTGGCTGCACGCTTAGAAGTGCCACCACACTTGTTCGGAGAGTTACAGCGGACCTAGGTTCAAAACCCTGGCTCGGCGTTCCGTCCGTCCTGACTGCGGTTTTTCCCAATCATCTCAGCGAAAGCTGGGACGGTCCCCAATATCCGCAACATAAATTAAACATTTCACAAACGAAAGAAACATTAATCACACAGAACACACAAGTTTCACAGACAGATGGCAACAAATCCGACCCTCAAAACAGGTCTAGCAAGCCGGTAGTAAATGAAACCTTCCTTTCAAAATGAGCACAGTATCTGGAAGAGGATATGGCGAACTACCCGAGAAAGTAGAAACGTTCAAAAGATGACGATGGTGAATCAATGAAAAGTCAACTACATTATGCAGCTTAAATGTTCGTTCGGAAAGAATGTTTCTGAGAGATTCTTTCAACATCATTTGATGGTGGCTAAATCGAAAAATGTACAGTTCGTTCGAGATCATTGTGTTATGACTAAACTAGTAAAAAAAAACAAAAAAAAACACTGGTATATTATACAGTTTCATCAAAAAACTAGTTACTCGTAAGCATTTCATAAGCGAGCAGCCGGTTAGTGCGGAAGAGTTGAAACTATTACCGAGAAAAAGTAATAAATAAAGCGTGTGGACGTTTTCAAAACATGTAACAAGCAGTAAACAATGTGTGGTTTGACCGTGGAGTTGTAATGAGTTGAGTTGCTTGCTGCTGCACGTTATACACCCCGCTGTGAGCGTGGCAGGTCACATTTCAAAGTCGGTATCTGTGCTATGTTGTCTGTGTGCAAAACAAATTGGAAACAATTTACGGTATAGTATGCAAACCATATACTGCGTCACTGAAGAAAGTTATACCGTTCAACAAAAATCTGGAGCAGATACAAAAACGTATAAGTTTCCGAGCTGAAACACAGAAGCACTTTTATCAAATATATAAAATTTCACACTTTCCGCAGGAGTCATTATTGCTAAAAAATTGCACTTACCTGTGTCTTTTTTTCGGGGTTTGCGCTGCGATTTTTTTTTGTTATTATCGCCAACGTTTCGGCACCAACCTGGAGCCTTCGTCAGGGCTTCTATCTATCTGTGTTCAAGTTTGTCAAAAAGGACCAGGCGGCTAGATAGAAGCCCTGACGAAGGTCCCAGGTTGGTGCCGAAACGTTGGAGATAACAACAAAAAACGCAGCACAAACCCCGAAAAAAGACACAAGTGCAATTCCTTACCAACTTTTATCAGATGATCGCAACTTGCAGTGTTCAACTAGTTGGGCAAAGAAACTTACTAGGACGATTTTCCTCAGTAGATTTCTCTTTCTAAACATAGATTCCGGTCCTGCTTTTTTTTTGGTCCACAGTTGAAGCGTCCAACGATAAACAGAAACTGGAAAACAGCCCCGCGTAAACATAGCAAAGTCCATTTCCTGTCCATCTCCGAATCTCGTTACGTTATGGAAATTGCAGAGGCTCCCAAATCGAATGGCGAGCACTCAGACTGCATTCAGGGGTCAGCCACAGGAATCCTGGAGCGCTGATTGGATGGCAGTCCTTCGCGATGATTGGCAAAAAGAATGGCTTTAACAAAAAAGCTTAGAACAAGCTTTTAAGTTTCCTAGTACCCTGATTTACACAGGCAATGCTCGCTCTCTACAGATATATATATTCGTTCTTTATACAGATCCACATTTTTTCCGATTTCGATGAAACTTTGCACACCTGTACTTTAAAACTAGGGGAAAAATACTGTCTACGTTCAGTTGACAAAAAATCACCCCCTCTTCCCCATTTTCTACCTCAAGGAAAATTCACACTTGCAACGGTTCACGTTTCGTCGTTCGACCAATTCCGATTGGGCTATTTCTGACCGAGAACTTCGAACTTGAAATTTAAAAAGTGTTTTAAATTTGGTGCGGCGATTCACAAATCTACAGTTTCTATCCGATCTAGAAGGATTTTGGGAACGTATGCTTGCTTTCAAATAAGTGTAAAATTATTGTTTACACTTGGTTCATAAAACTGCAATTACTCTCTCCCCCATCCCTTTTATTTTTTTTAATTTTTTTTTGTAACAGTTTAACGTCCCTTTTTAACAACGTGGTCTTTAGAGACGGGAAAGGATGGGGGCAAGGAATGGGAAGGAATTCGGCCATGGCCTTTTGAAGGAAGCATCCCGGCATTCGCCTGGAGTGATTTGGGGAAACCATGGAAAACCCAAATCTGGATGCCCGGACGGGGATTCGAACCGCCGTCCTCCCGAATGCGAGGCCAGAACGCTATCCGTTACACCACCACGCTCGGTCCCATCCCTTTTAAGAAAAGTTAACAGGTGCAGCTTTTATGTTTTTTGCATATATCTAAAACCTAGGTAAATCGGACAAAGTGGATTGTGATGGAGAATGTTTATGACAATTGGATGAAACGGGGGAAAAAAATATTATAACTTTCATATACAGCTTCCAAGCAACTCCGAGTACTATGTTAGTTGGTTAATAAACCTAAGACTTCTTCCGTTTCACACAGGGAAATTACAATGCCCCTGACAGGAGATGGGGTTTTCGAGTATACAGTTGGCTGAAGTTTGTTTGCCCCCACAGGGGGGCAATTTGTTTTTTTTAGGGGGGCAATTTAGAAATTGACTTGATACGACTTTACCACTTTCTCTTGGGTTTATTTTAATGCAATGCTAGATATAGATACAAAATATAGCAAAAAAGCAAATTCTTAAAACAGTGCTCTAAATAATTATTAGGTATAGTTTCGTTTGATGTTATCAAAATATTTTTTTAATTAAAAATTAAGTATAGGCGGCCAAAAAAATTATTAAGTGGGACATGACCCAAAAAAGGTTGGGAAACACTGGTCTACATAATGGACTTAACCGCTAATTTGTGTAAACTAATCTGGGGAAACGACACAAAAAAAAGAATGGCTAGTACGATGGAGATTTTAAATAGAGACCTTATAAATTAGGTTGCAGGAACCCAGAATTTGAAACACTATCGATTGAAATGCAAAAAAAAGTCACACGTATGTTACATGTTGCTATTCATTTTTACTTTTATTTAAAAATATATTTGGTTTGTGAATCGTATTTTTTAAAAAATTATATCACCATGGCAATTGATGCATCTCTGTATTTCTTTTCCCAGTCAGTTGATACATAAAAATATGAACAGTTAAAAGCGCTCATACGCTTGACCAGTTTGGAACAGGCAATCCTTGCAAAGCGAGGCCAGTGTGCTAACTGTTAAGCTGTCTTCTCGATAGTGGCTATTATGGTAGAATCTTTATCAAAACATCACCGATACAGGATAGCGAATGTTTAACGTAGAGACAAACCAACACACCATACGTTCTCGCCTTTTTCGTTTTAAGACTGCTTTTAAATAGACCTTTCTCTCGTCAATTATAGCGGAACACTGTTTTGCAGTCATGCTCCGTCACCGCGGTGGAATGCTTCTGCGCGCAGACACGATTCTTCGAGGAGAGAGGAGTTTAAAAACAGCGCCTACCTTCCGGTAGCCTCTGACTCAGCGATACGCTGACCACAAAGTCACGTCGAGCCGTGACTCAGACCACAGTGGCACTCTATTCTATTCGCCAGTGGTACCCCGGACACGCTCCCATAGCCTGCAATCGTCGGAATGTGGTGGTTTCAGGGCTGAGCCCTGAACAAATACAATAATACTGTATATAGTTTATTTCCGTTACAGGTTTTACAACGCAGTGCAGTGCATTATCTGCAGTAGCCTTAAATAGAATTGGAAACGACACAGTATGAAACATGTAATTTAATCATCATGATCATCTTGACAGCTTCCAACCACTAGCTGGGTCTGCATCGTACAAAAGCCTCTCCAACGCTTCCTACCCATGCTCCATCTCTCTTTTTCTGCTGTCATCTAATTCCCTCCTGTTTCCTCAGCAAATTTCTTAACACCTTTCACCCATGTGTCCCTCGGTCTTCGTTTGGACCTTTTGATTTTCAGCTCCAGCAAAAAAGTTTATAAATTTACGTTAGTAAATTTGCTCTTACATATATCCAAGCACTTTCCTTAGAAGGATGATAAAAACTTTAAAAAAAAAAGAGACTAGAGACTACATAAAAATTCGCGTAAGAACATGTATCTAGGTTTCTTTTGAACACACGGTATATCCACAATTTTATTTCTTTGCGGTGTTTATAGTAAAAGTTATCCCCTTTTTGAATGGATCACGATCTTCATTATTTCTTGCTTACTCTGACTGTGAAATAATTGTGTTCATCACTAAGTTTAAAACTTGTAAATATTCTTTTGGCAACGATTTTATGTGAGCTGTTTGCAGTAGAACAATATATCCACACCTACAGAATAAAGTGTTAAAATTTCAGTTGGCTGAAATATAAATCTGCGCTCTGCCTCGCACTAAATATAGCGCGTACGAGGCGCTCTCCTGTGGAAGTAGTGAGGAACCACTTGCGCAATCCAATGTTTCCAACGTACAGCTATCGTGTAAAAAACACTCGCCATTCTACACTTCAGTTCCTTTAAATAGTGTTCTATGCGTCAAAAAATTTACACATTAACTGAATAAATCAAGTAAAATACATCAGGAATCAACATTTTGATAAAAAAAAAAATCTAGCTGCTTTTGGAATTCGCGACTGACACCAAGAAGCCCAAAGGCTGAGATCACAAAATGAATATCAGATTCATTTTGGAAATAATTTTATAGTGTATCCTGGGAAGTGAATGCCTGACGTGGTTACCCATTAGTCCTACCTGATTACCGGAGTGCAAGTGTTGCGGAATTAAACATCTTGAGCCGGGATGCTTCCTTCAAAAAGGCCATGGCCGAATTCCTACCCGTTCCTTGTCCCCAATCCCATCCCGCCTCTAATGACCTTAGGCGTCGACGAGGCGTAAAGCCATAAGAATTTTTTTTTTGATATATAATAATAACCAGAAAATGATTGTGGTTAATAAGGGTGGCACCGTAGGACAATGAAATCCCCTGTTATAGAGCGCTGTTTGCGTTGCAAGGTAGTTTCTGAGGTGTGTACTGAGTGGGTGTTTGTTTGTCGGCAGGATGTGGTGGCTGGTTCCGCTGCTGGTGGCAGTGAGTTTTACGGGCCCGTGCTCGGCGGAGCACGGCGTGCTGATGCTGAGCAAGTTCCGCCAACTGGTCACTTCTTCGACGCTCTACTGGGTCACCGGCAGCACTACCAACATGCCCAACTACACCGTCAGCGCACAGGACAACCCCGTCGTCAGTGAGTACCAACAATTATTCTCTCCTGTTCAACTATGGGGGGACAGGGCGTGAGTAGGAACTCTGTTGCAGAATTATTAATGCAACTCGACTATAATACAGGATGGTAATGCAGGTACACACTTAAGCCGCGTTCCCACGGCTTCTTGTAACGGAGGCCGTACCTCATTAGCCGAAGTGTAGGGACGAGCGCGCGCCACAGGTTAGCCCTCGCTACCTCGCCGCCACCTCCACACTAAGTTGCCTAGTGTCGTTAGGCGCAGAGCACTTCACAGCAAGAGAAGGGATGTGCAGCTCTGCTGCAAACCGATGGCAACAGCGCACTACTACCCACGCCTGTGATGTTTACCGACAGAGAGTGGCTAGCAGCGCACCATCCCCGCCAGCAGAGGCGGCTCCGTTTTCACGGCGTGTTGTTTGGTATCCGTCCCGCGCGGCGCGGCACGGCTTACAAGACGCCGTGAGAATGCGGCTTTAGAGTACTCCTCTAGTATCAGTCCACCACCGTCGCGGAAATGGGACAAAAGGATAATTCGCTCCCTCCCTCCCCCTACTACACTTCTTTCACGCCTCTCTAGACCTTGACATCTACGAGGTGTAGAGCCATAAGAAAAAAAAAAAGAAATACCGTTCCCACTAGCTTTCTGGGTTTCCCGCAGAAGTTGCCTTTTCTGCCTCAAAAATATTCAGAAGCAGAGTATTACAAGGGACATTAATACAGAACTTTCATGTTTAACAGTTACCTAACAACACTCGCTGCTCTCACTAAGCACAAATCGTTCTTCAACTACCATCAATGTCGACAAGTAGTCACGACGTAGCAAGAAAGGTAACTTTTATAATATACATTCAAGTAAAATTACTCAGGTTTTCTTGGTTCTCCGGATCTTTCGAAGAAAGCGACAGCAAGATGGCTGAAATGTCAAGTCTCCAAAAATCGACCGCGGAAGTCTACGCAATCATTTAAAATTACCGAGATTCATATTTAAATAAGCAAAGAGATTAAAACAAAAATTGTGAAATTATACTTTTTCCCACACGCGATCTATATATATTCTACACTTCGTTGGGGTAAATGTATCTGAAAAGCAATGAAAAGATAAAATCGTACTGGAGCACGTCAGTACTCGTATTTCTTTTTACTATTCCAGGAACTGATTAGAAAAAATGAGATACATAAAACATAAGTGTGAGGAAAATAAGGCGTAGATCCGAAAGATAATGGAGGCTTGAAGATGTAAGAATGAGTACTCACATGTTTGTAACTCTTTATGTGCAATCTTGTTCCGTCACTTTCCCGGTTCGATATCCATCTTGCTACCCCATTTCCTCGGCCCAAGCAAACCACTGTAGTCCAAGTTGGGCGAGTTTAATGAAGCTATTGTGTTACGGGCAAACTAATTTCATTCAGTGCGGAATTATCAGACATCACGCCAGCGACCTTTGTTATTTCGGGCCGGAACTGAACTCCGGCAGCATTTGTTATTCTAGTCGCAATAACAGGCGCGTAATTAATGAACTCAGATGTGCTGCATTTCTTGAAGAAGAGACGCCGAGAGCAAAAAAGGAGTGCTTCGCATCATTATTTTTGACTGAAGTGGACTTACGGAGGCTTGGCGCACAGGCGGTTGTTGGTAAATTAAGTGAAGTATTCTGCTACAGCGTATATCACAATGTCAGAAGTAAAAATCACAGCGACAGATAACGTAAGAGTCGCAGGTTAGAAAAAGATACCGAGAGTGGTGGGTGAGTGGTAACGCTCTGACGTCGAATTCTGAAGGACACGGGTTCGAATCCCTGTCCATCCATCCAGACTTCGATTTTCCATGGTTTCCGGAAATCATCCAGACGAAGCCTTCAAAAGGCTAGTTCGTTACCCCCAGTCCTTTCCCGCCTCTAGTGACTTCGATGTCGATGAGGCGTAAAGCCCTAAAAAGACACAAATTACAAATTACAGTTCAACTACGGTAGTAAAATACGTGTTATTATGTTACATAAGATCTATTCTCAAACACTACAATGTGACCAGTCCTTACCTTTATATCGAAATCAGCTGCAATTCTTTTACTAACAATTTTATTAAAGTGAGAGCTCCTTTCAAGAAGTCTAACAATAGAAGCAAAATTATACATCTCTTCAAAATCAACGTAATAGCAATTTCTCTAAAAGCACAGTAACCAGCACCAGACAGTTCGTTATTTCGATAAAGAGATACTCGGGTTACCAGAAATGCAAGAATAGATATTTTCGAAGTAGTATAAATAATCCTATTTCACCTACCTGTGGCTCAAAGTATTAACGGCCACCGTAAAGGACCTAAGGAGGAAATATCGTACGGACATTCAAAATATTTTTCCACCATTGTGATCTCTAAGTAGTTCTCATTCATCAATTAATTGCACTTTAAAAGACTGCGGCTTTCAATGTGTAAATACACAGTTCATAAAGTTGAATAAATGGCAAATACAGTTAATGTTTAACACGATTAAGAGATATACCTAAATCAGATTTACCTCCTTAGATCAGAACCACATTTTTTTTTATTTTTTGCTTCCGGCTTTGCGTCATGACGACGTCGAGGTCATTGGAGTCAGGAGTGAATTTGGGGGAGGGGAGGGGGTATGTAAGGGGAAGGAATTCGATCATGGCCGTTTAAAGGCACCGTTTCGGCATGCGTTTAGAGAGATTTCTGGAAATCTGGATGACCGAACGGGGATCTGAACCCGCGTCCTCCAAATTGCCAGACCCGAGTGTTGCGTCTCACCCACCAGGCTCAGTAAAACCTCCTTTAATTACGTAACTGTCAACAGGAAAAAAAAATTGCTTTATTTCAACTGACTCTAGAACTTTACGCCACTGGAAAAAAATACTTCGTTCATAAATTGTGCTGGAAATATCTTACTGCGAGTTGAAGTGGGACCATTCAGATCCAGATACTATAGTGATATGACGATGTTTATCGCTTTCTATAACTGAAGTAAAGTGCCCCAAAGCCCTCACTCACATCCTTAGTCGAATAAATTATTGCTCTTTATCTTGGAAGTTTATCTAACAGCGCCTTTCGTGTTATGTCCACCCGGCGACGTAGGTAAAATACTTAAGAGAGGTGAAGTAACAATTTGGAGTTAAATTGCTACCTTGCTTGGAAAAAAGACGGACTGAACAAACGTCAAGCATGATTAACTGCAGTGGAGGGGGAAAGGGGGAGGGGGAAGGAGGAAATAAGTCAAGAACATGCCCGGCAGGGATTGTTACTGAAGTAAAAGATTTCTTGTCGCTGCTAACAGGAAGTTTGCGCAAGTCTTTAAGCGTTGGGTAGAGAGGGAGTGAGTGGATAAAAGGAAGATAACGGCGGACAGGAAGACACATGTTGCTGCGGCAGTCTTTGAGCTTCGCTCTTTCACTCGATCGATTGCCGACAAGACAGATTGCCGCCGCAGCCAGTATCGATTAGTCGGAAAGAGGCCGAATATGGACTCCTATCCATCGGTTACTCGCCAGTCAAGACCAATTTAAGATTTTCCGTCTGATTACGTCATACTAACTATTAACGAAAATTCCAAAGACCCACGGTTAATATTATCACTATAAACGGAATAGCGTGGACACCAATATTCACTCAGCATGTCTTACTTGAACTAATAAATAAAGTACAGTTGGTTTAGGACGTCAAAGAGGCCAGTTACTGAATGTGGTGAGGTACGACGAATGTCTGTCCCAATTTTTTATTTTACTTTTTTTTAACCTTGTTCGACTGATCCCAGCTGAGAAAAGTTCTTTGGGGTGAAGAACATAGTATTTCGATTATCATTATAAAGAGAAGATTGTTAATTATTTGTGCGTGTGTTGCCATCGTCTGTGCATCCCGCCTCAAAACACGCATTACTGTTCACAGTTAAATAAGAACACTCACTTCCTTCCTTCAATAATTTTTTTTCTGGCTTTACGCCGACGTCAAGGTAATTAAAGGCGGAAAGTACTGTGGGCAAGGAACGGAACTGAATTCGGCCATGGTCTTACTATACAACCATCCTGACATACGCCTGTAGTGTTTGGAGAAATCATGGAAAACCCAAATCTGGATGGCCTGAGGGAAATTCGAACCCACGTCATCCGGAATACGAAGTCCGAGCTTTACTGCTCAACCACAACACTCGGTCTTTTTATCAAGATTCTCGCTAACGACGCCTGACTTGACGGGATACAAATACCTGTACATTTATAATTGTAGAAAAATAAACAATATGTTTACCATTAAATGGCCATGGTTATTGTAAAATATTTGTCAACGACTCAATTTCTTGGGAAGAAAAAATGGGGTTAAGTGTAAATTGTTCTGAAAAACGGTTTTTAATTTTACTGTAATTTTTATTTATAATTATTTTTTATTGTCATTAGATCCTAAGGGAGAAAAATGTCTCTCGCTATCTGTTAAATGTATGATCTTAAAACAATAACAGTTTAATTATGTAGACAGTATAATGTTCGTTTCTGAGCTCTACGAGAAGATTATGTTATTTGAATACGGGGGAGAATAAAGTGTTCGCAAGTCCAATATGACGTCATCAATATTTTTAATTCCTAGAACACCTGGGGCAAATTTACATATGAGAAAAGAGTGGAGGGAATTTTTTCTTTCAAGCTTATCGACCACATCAATATATCAACAAGTCCTTTAAAGATAACCCTGCGTTGTAGAAAAGAGAGAGAGAGAGAGAGAGAGAGAGAGCGAAGGCAGAGGGAGAAGATAAGCGGAGTGGGTTAGTGCGATGTTAATATTTGTCTAGTCAATCTGCTTTTAGTAGAGAATTCTCTTTGACAAGTGCAACAAAGCGTACAAAACATGGACAGTTGTTGAATGCACCCATTAGAGCTGGGGAGGAGACGAGGCTCAATTCATTTGTACCAACCCAGCTGTTATGTTAAACTGCAGGAGTCCTGCTTTGACGGCCTTAAACTACATGTGAAGCGTGTATAAGCAGATACATTGAAAAAAGTTGGATATCTTGCTCAGTTGTTTTTGATATATGAATTCTGTTGGCGGAGGAAAAAATGCAGGTTGACAAAATGCAACACAACACGAGTTCCCATGCTTCCTACCACCTCACTTGGCCAGTAGAAAGCATGGGATTACTTGTCTCAGAAAGAATATGGCGGACGTCTAGGTGCCTGACGTTGAATGTATATGTCAAGACCGCTTATGTGGTTGCTGGGGCGTTATATGCACTCAGAACCCGATGAAGAAGGCTGTTCCACGAATCGCAACAGGTGCCCTCACATTTCACTAACGCGAGAGGAACTGTTGGAGAAATTTTCAGAATGTACACTGCCTGACAAAAAAGTTAAGCTCCCAGAAGAGAAGGAGGAAATAAAATGAAACTTAATGGGCTGAGAGGATATATGACACAAAATCTTCACAAGAACAGTTTTTGTTGTTCTTTCAAGTACAATGGACCCGATGATGGCGGCAGTGCAAGTCGCCGAAAGCTTGTCCTTTAAAAATGTCATCCGGCGGCAAACCCGTGAAGATTTTGTGTCAAAGATATGCCGGGAAAGCCTTGTTTCGCATAATGAGAGGATATATGTTATTTCAGTGGTTAAAAAATCGAGCCATAATTACAGAACTCTTGGCAGTATGAGACCACTTAACAGTATGACGTTGCACCTCCTCTGGCCTGAATGAATGCACTGATTCGGTTGGGAAGGCTTTCATAAGGAAGTTAAATACTTTCCTGAGGCAAGCTGGCCTATAACTGTTATACCTGGGCCTTGATATCCTTACCATTTCGGACGTCAGTTCTGTCCCAGTGCCAGAATGCAGGATATCAAGGATCAGATACAACAGCTGTCGGGTTGCTTGCCTCAGGAGAGGATACAACGGGTTTATGACACAATTCCCATTGCATGCATACAAGCCAAAGGTAATGCATTGTCGTACTGACAAATGGGCTGATACTGCCAAGTTTTTTTGTAAATTTGACTCGATTTTGTAATCACTAAAATAATATCACATGCCCTCTCAACCAGTGAAGTTTCATTTCATTTCATCTTCCTTTTCTGGTGCTTCACTTTCCTTGTCAGTGGGGCATCCATTAATGACTTGAGGGTTTTTTCGAAATTCCGAACCCCCTCCCCCTCTGGTGAGACTTCGTGAGATCTGGTCGGAACCCCCCCCCTTTAAAATGACGTACCCCCCTAAAAGTGACTTTCGCTTCATTTGTAGACCTTTTTTTTTTAAGCTCTACCATCCTACAAAAATTTACCAAAACCTCACGTGAGATTTCCGTTGACCCCCCCCCCCCTTGGTGAGGTTTCGTGAGATTTCGCCGGACCTCATCCCCCCCTTTTTCATCTCACGTCCTTAATGGACGCCCCCAGGCAGTGTATATGGCGCACGGCTAAGTATGTTTTGAGGAGTTTTATGAGCACAGACCCTGGTGTCTAAGGAACAGTGGCGGCGTACAAACCACAAAAGGAGTTCTCAAGGTGGCTTCTTACGGCTTTAGGGGGCTCAAAATCAACCGAAGTGTACGGATGAGCACGTGCCACAGGCGAGCCATTGCCACATCGCCACTACGTTGTGTAGTGCCTAGAGAGGAGGGATGCACGCCTTTGATGTTATAGACTGGGCGACGGATGGACCGCGCCATCCCCGCCAGCAAAGGACGCAACAGATGGCTCTCTTTTCATGGCACATTGTTGAGAACTGGCTAGCGTGTCCGGCAAAATCACGGGCCGTGGAAAGCCACCTTGAAGCCGCGTTCCCACGATCTCTTGTAACGGAGACGGAACGGGACCTCATTAGCCGAAGTGTAGGGACGAGCGCGCACCGCAGGTTAGCCTTCACTTACCTCGCCGCCACCTCCTCACCATGTTGCCTAGTGTCGTTTGGCACAGAGCACTTTACAGCAACAGAACGGGTGCGCACATCTGCTGCAAACCGATGGCAGCAGCGCACGCCTACATACGCCTATGATGTTTACCGACATAGAGTGGGTAGCTGCGTCCTATCTCCACTAGCAGAGGTGGCCCTGTTCTCACGGCGTTGAACATTCGTCCCGTCCCACCTCCGTTACAAGAGATCGTGGGAACGCGGCTTATTAGACTTCTTCCCAGCGCACTGACTTTGGAGGGAGTGCAGTAACACCTCGCACCACTGAGTGAGCGTACTGTGTGTGTGTAGATCCCGGCGGGAGCAGCAGCACGCGGACGCGGGCCGCGTCTGCCGCACCGACCTGAACGGCGTCTGGGTGTGCGGCGAGGCGGAGGCTGGGGAGTGCCGCGTCTCGCTGCTCGGCGATGTCTTCAAGCAGCGACAGTACCAGCTGCTGCAGTCCGCCGCCGGCGGCGCGCGCCTCGTCTGGAAGCCCTGGACCAAGTTCATGGTGGTGCCCATCGGCGCCGTGGCTTCTGTCCAGGACACCTACGTGGCCAGGAGGCGGACTGCCGACGGAGATTGGCTGCTGGGAAAGGTGGTCTACACCGGCATGGCCGGCCGCTTCGTCGCCGTCGACAAGGTTAGTCGATACGAGTTGCTATTTGGACCGTCCATTAATTACGGGACCTCGAAATAGGTGGGAAGGCTTCGGCCGGCAAAATCTCACCATAGGGGAGTGAGGGGGGGTCGGTAAAAATCTCACGTCAACTTTTATTTCAGTCTGCCGTTCTTCAAAGAGCAATAGAGCTAAAAAAAAAAAAAAAAAATTACGGGGTCAAACTCACGTAGGGGAGAGGGTCCCATCTGATCTCACCAACGGGGGAGAGATTCTTAATTTTTTAAAAATACCTCACGCAATTAATGGACGCTCGATTTATTTGATTCTCATTTGCTAGTTTTTGATATCTGATGCATCAATAATGGGGAAGAGTATCGCTTAAAGCTGCTGAACCGGTGGTGTGTCCTCTCCGCCAAACATCTAAGGGACCCAATGAATTCTTCATGGGTGTCCAGCCGGATGGAGTCAAAGAATGACGACGTTTCAACAACCTACTCGGTTGTCTTCATCAGGTCTATTTGAGATAATTACTTCTCGAAATCACCAACTGGCTTAGAAGTCATCAATGACTGGCTTAGCCAAGCCAGTCTGTTGGTGATTTCGAGAAGTAATTATCTCAAATAGACCTGATGAAGACAACCGAGCAGGTTGTTGAAACGTCGTCATTCTTTGAGTCCATCCGGCTGGACACCAGTGAAGAATTCATTGAATCAATACGCCGGGAAATTCTCTATTTACATATCTAAGGGACCATTCATCAATTACGTCACACGTTAACGAAACAATGGGGGGAAGGGTCAATAACTTGCGACATGGCGTGGCTAAGCGGGAGGGAGGAGGTGATGGGGAGAGGGGGTCACAGGTTTCGCGACATCATATAGGAAGCACTGTTTTAACCAAGTTCAAAATATAATTTTTTTTAATGTCATAAGGGGAAGGGGGGAGGGTTGGAGTGCGCTGTGTGACACGGCGTGACAAAGCGGGATTAGGGAAGGGGGGATGACGTAATTTATGGATTGGCCCTAATCAAGCTGTATTGTTAAGTACAGTTCTCTAACAATCAGTCACTCTGATGTGTCAGCGTGATAACCACCTGTCATATATTACAGTTTTATTTAAGTGCTGGGTAATGGTACGAATGATAAGTTAGCATCAGTACACGGTGGTTTAGAAGCCTTTCCCTCGTATGTTTCTTCAATTCTTATCGGGACAGTTGATTTAGAGTCGAGGCGGAAGCCACAGGTCGTAGATTCAGCAGCCACGTAAGTAGCGAAAATGTTTTTTTTTTTTGCTTGCCTGTGGCTTTATGCCTTGTTGACGCAGAGGTCATTAAAGGTAGAAAAAGACTTATGGCAAGGAATGGGGAGGAATGGGGAGGAATTCGGCCATAGCCTTTTGCAGTAACCATTCTGGCATGCCGGGATGCTTACTTCAGAAGGCCATGGACGAATTCCTTCCCTTTCCTTGTCCCCAGTACCATCCCAATCTAATGACATCGACGTCGACGACGCATAAAGCTATAAGTAAAAAAAAAATCCTTCAATTAAACCGTTACATCTTTATCTGAATTTCCGAATAAAACTATCATCCCAAACTAAGCTATGCATTTCTTCTTCGAAATTGTATGATTTCATCTGCACGCTGATTTCATTCAGTAGTCTTACTGAATATTGGACAAAGTCGGGCGAATTTTTCCTTCAAGGCTACACATTTGAACTCAGGCCATGAAGATGGGCTTGGGATGTGTTAATGTTCTGACCACCATTTCTCCACGTTGCTAAGTATTTCGGGTACGATAATTTCGGTGATTACAGTGGAATTTACAATATATTGTAGTATTCGGGAAATAAGGCTTTTTAAAACATTCAGTATAATAGTATTTAGTGTACTTACCACATTGTTTTGGATGTTAAAATTCGGACAATAAGACCAAAATATATCAAAAAGTTTTGGACACTGGTTATTTGGGATGCTCAAGCACAGTCTCGTTTTGGCCGAACACCCTTTGAAGAGGATAGCCGTTTGCAAGCCACACCAGCGCTGTCGTTCGACTTTACAACTTTATAAGGACCGAGCGAGGTGGGGTGTTATACGCTCTATACTTGCATTTTGGAGGACGCTGGTTCTAATCCCAATCCGGCCTCAAAATTTAGATATTACATAATTTCCCAACATCACTCCCGACTCCAACTCCTTTAAAAAGTTATGGCTGAATTCCTTCCAATTCCTTGCTTCCAGTACCTTCCCACTTCTAATTACCTCCACGTCAGCGAGGCGTAAGGGAAGGAGCAAAAAAAAAAAAAACATACTTCGGAGGACATTTTGCAATGGCAAGTTGCATCATTTTTCGCAGAATGGCGCCGAGCAGGAGCACACCGACGCCGACCTGCTGGTGGAGCTGGAGCCGAAGAGCTACGAGCTCTCGAACGTCAAGATGCAGCTTCGACGGAGACGAATCACCCGCAGGGAGACGCGGGTGCTAGCAACCCAGACGCTGCGCAACGGCGCCGCCACTAAGCCCATGCCGGCAGACTCCGAACTCTCCTACGACTACGTGCGCCGCCTCTACTGGGGTCAGGGCAAGGGGGTGCTCAAGGGTCTGGACACTACTGTGCGAGCCGAGAACGGGTCCATCATCGACAACATCCGCTGGGGCCTCGAAGACGTCACTGAGACCCGCAAACTGTTCAGGTGAGTACAGACATCTTTCATCTAGTAGTGTAGTACACGTTATTCTGCCAATTATTCCAATAGCTGCCAGTATATTGAGCCACCTTAGTTCTAGCCAAGCAATGTCGTAATGGACATCCTCCCCCCTACCACCACCTCCACTCACAACCGCAGCCATCATTCGTGGCTGCCAACAGATGAACCAATCGGAATGTTTAACCATGTAACAGTGCGCGCTGTCCACCACACCACATTTTTGTCTTGAGGAAGGCCACAGAATCTGGCGACAGTTCAGAATAAGTGGTGTTGGTTGAGTAGCCGATATAATCCAGATTCACCTACAGCAGTGGTTCCCAATTACTTTTTCCCGAGTACTACTTCGAGAAAGAACTCAACCTATCGTACCCCTTATGGCTGCCTGTGCCGCTGCGTTCATACCAGTTCAGTGCCTCGCACAACCAGCAAGGTAGTAATACAATTTCTCTCTCACACATACACACACTACATTTTGGCGATAGCAATTAACTGTTTTATTACAATTATCTTAACGATTACCTTAGCAAGAGATTACCGCGCGTACCCCTTGAAGCAACCTCCACGTACCCCTGGAGGTACATGGCCCAATAATTTGGAACCACTGACCTACAGCATATTTCGGCTTAAGTCAATAAATATCTTGGATTGCTAAATATCATAAATATCTAAGTAAATAATTATAGAATTTCCACGATCTAGGCCACAATTCCATGGAAGCACACCAGTCATTTTTCGTATCTCTGAGAGTAGGGGATGATTACTCCCTATCCAGTCACTCTGGAACGAAGTGTGGAAACGTGTCTCCAATTTCCTGATTCTAACCTGAGAAAAGTCTCAAGTGAATAAATAGGGATTCGGCGTTGATGTAGTGAACAAATCATCGAGTTTTGTGTAATATATGACACACCGGTGAACAACTCGTTTCTTCTTTTAATAAGAGGTATAGGATATGTGTATAATACCGTTCTGATTGTTGATTTACATCTAAGGTTTTAATTCAGCCGGTACTAATTTGACTGGGCCTGAAGCCATTCTGTAAGTTCAGCTTCGATGAAACATCGGCGACCATGTCCTAGTCAATGATCCTGCAGAGCCATCGGGTTACAATCTGGCTGTGTTGCACTTTACTGTCGATATGTGTTGATAACTTAGTTGCTTGAGATTTCTTAAAATTCAGCAGTTTAAGCATTTTTATTTCGTCAATATCATTCGGTGGTACACTCCAGAAGATTTCACAATTCTCACGTCACATGACTAATTAGGTGAAGCAGATTCCAAAAACATAAGCAGTAATTTATGAAAGGTAAAAGCCACTGAGCACATAAGACGAATGGGTATTAGCGGAAGTAGCGTTACGCATTTCATTTCAGAAAGTGAGCAGTAGTATTGAGATGGTTTAGATAGTACCATTTTGCAGGTTGATTTACTTCTAAGGCTGGACTTCAACCGTTACTAATTTGACAGCACGCTGACTGGGCCCGAAGCTATTATGGACATTCAGCTTCGATGAAACATCGCCGTCCATATCCTATTCAATCGACTTGCAGAGCTAAGCGGCCACTGGGTGTGTTGCAACTGCTGGTTACCCAACCTTGTGAAGGCAACGCACAGTGTCTGCAGTTGCCAGTATGTGACGCAGCGTGCTCAAAACCAAGGGCGTCGTCTCGCACTGTTGAAGGCGCTGAAGAGAGCTCTATTCCGGCTACTGACGCAACCTACAAGCTCCATGTGTGTGCAGCGCAACTTCCACAAATCCGACTGGGAAGCCCTGCTACGGCGGTCAAGTGACTTGACGCCAGGTTGCACAACTCTGCGAAGGAAAATATTATTCCACACGTTTAGCCCGACTGACATGGATTGCTTGATCTTATGGTGTTTGGTTAGGTTAAGTCAGTTCCCAAGTTTGCACTCATCAAAGACGGTGAGTCGAGGGGTATTTCGACACCCATTATGGGCGCCCACCGCGAAACAGGCCGAAGACGCTCCAAAATCTGGCAGTATTTCAAAACACAAGGTGAAGTCCCGAGAAATACGTGGAATCCTGCGGTAGCGTCAGCTCTCATACTCTCTGGCGCAACTACTTGCCAACTCGCGACCGCAGCGAATAGGAAGCAGTTTGTGTTCTGAATCCAAAAGAGTGACTCGCCGAGTCAGTGAGCACTGACGCATATAAAGGATACTGTTCGCAAAGAATTTAGATTCAGTGATGTCGATTTTAACCTGGGACAAATTACTCATGAATATACAGGATTTCTGAATTCAATTGTAAATAGATTATCCTGCGTTTTCTACAATGAACGGAATGGAGCTGGATTTCCACATCATTCTAAAGAATTTGACTCAAGCCTGTGTGTAGTCATCTCATGGTATGTTGTTTATGCAGTACAATTTGATAGCAGTCGCCAGGCATCTACGTCTTCTACTTTCCCAAACCTAATTTTTCAGCGGAGTACAAGTAAGACCTTTAATTAGATGAATCCACTTTATTCGACGTCAACCTCTTTCCGTTAAATTTCCCTCATGTACTTAAAAAGATTGAAACCCACTTTTATGACGATATATTCAACGAAATGCAGCATTCTTGGTCTAAAATTGTACCCGAGTATATAATTATTGGATTATGAA
The DNA here is from genome assembly GCA_031002005.1 of Vandiemenella viatica. Lineage (NCBI taxonomy): Eukaryota > Metazoa > Arthropoda > Insecta > Orthoptera > Morabidae > Vandiemenella > Vandiemenella viatica. Next base: position 90,862,202 of record JARYHS010009186.1, read on the forward strand.
GGTTTTTTTTAGCTCTTCTTTGCATCTTTGGTGCCGTAGAATCATCCGACCTTACTAAGTTGGAAACCATTAAATGCAGCGGAGCAGTGCAGTCTTGGATGCCGTCAAAACAAAACATGGCAAAGTGTTTTGTTTTCCGTCTGTTCTCTTAACCACGAGCCGAACTAAGCAAATAGTTTTGTCTTGTTGAAAACTTTGCTTTGATTGCAGGATAATATTTATTAATAGGAACCAAACAAGCTGCGACTCCAAGGTCTTGTTATAAACTAATCATCTCCGTTTGGAGTTTATTGGCAGCTTAAGTCAACACATTTTTGTGGGAAGAACACCACTCGTTTCGGATGCTGAATAAAAATATTTTCCTTATGTAGATGTCTATTTTTGGCAATTAACTTTGTTAGCATTCAAAATGTTCACGGCAACCGCATAATATATTTATATATGACATATTAAAAACGAAATAATTGAGATAGACGACGATTAGAACTAGCGTAATATTGGGTTATTTTAGTCTTACCACCAGTGTTCTCTTATCAGCAGCGCTGCGGGACCGTTTGTTCACATTGCTATTGCGCTATAAGCAACCGTAACAACTGGAATTCTAGAACTCCTCTACCTTATCAGTAGTAATTCACTGCATTTGTACAAGAAGCGAAAGAGAATGGCGACCTACACATAGGCTTGACATTAACCTAGCGCGCAAGGCTGCTCAATCATAAGAACCAGTAGCAACAGGTTTTGCCACATATACCATCTGCGGCGCGTTTCTCCACGTGCGTTTCAAGTTCACTGCCGCCGTTCAAGGTGAAATCCCACCGCAGCAGTAACAGATAAATGTATATAGCGTTGTTCTGTGATCCCAAGTGGAGGCTGTACCACCCACTGGTGGGCGTTGAAGAGACCACAGGGGGCTTTCCAGTATTATATCCGACTTTAAGGCTTGCATGAAACAAATTTTTAATTGCATTCCCATGATCATGTAGCAAAAAGAACATTTATCGTAGTCGGATTTATTAGGTAAGAAAAGAAAGGGAAGAAACAGACTGTCAATAGTGGAACGCGGCGATTTAAGATTGCTGATGACAAATATCGCAAAAATTAGTGACACTAAACTGGGCTCAGAAATCTAATAATTTTTTCATAATATGTATTTGTTAATTAAACTGTGAACAATACACCGATAGACCCTATTGTTAACATCTTTTCATAAAGTAATTTCAGATACTTGTCCTTGTTTTTCTATATATGATGAGTGTAATAAGAGGGCGTATCCAGGTTCACTGAAAGACTTTGATAAAGCATCTAGAGCTGCCATAGAGTTGTTCTAAAATCTGGATTTTCAACTTAAAACTTTTATTTCAGGTCTTTTGTTGATTTTTTTAGAATGTCACATTTTTATGTATTGCAAATATTTTGTATTTTGCCATAAGTGAAATAAATATATATGATACTGCAAACTTCACCTAAGAGAGGTACATCATAGTATGATTGTTTCAAGTGGGTTACGAGCGAAAAAAGTTGGAGCAATATGGGTTACACTATTTATAACAAAAAATGAAATCGGTGTAATTTTTTCTTTACTCGTGACTTGGACGCTGAGTAATGTTGTGTTCCAAAAGGGAAGAGGTAAGTATTTTTTTCCCAAAAGGGGACGGTAGACCAAAAAAGATTGAGAACCTATGGAGTAACCTAAAATTTCCCCGTGATGTTGCAGAGTGGAGTACCTGCTGGAACCGGGTTGGGGCGTGAACGTGACGCTGTTGGGCAACATGACGGAGGAGGAGACGCCGTTCGAGGCGACGCTGATCGCCATCTACGACGACGGCCAAACGCTGTCGCGGCCGTACTCTGGCATCCTGCGCCTTGTCGAGCTGAGGGACGAGCGGGCAGAGTACGACGGACCGTACTTCCTGGCCAACAACAGCTACGTGCCGACCACTACCACCACCACGACGACCACAACAACTACAACCACTACCACGACGACCACCACCACGACAACACCGGCTCCAGAGGAGAAGAAGAAGAAGCCGACGGCGGACGACGACAACATGATGGGCAACGAACTGCCGCCCGCACAGTGGCCGCGGGACGAGGGCAACGGACAGGCGCAGTCGCCACTGTCCAACAGCGAGGCGGAGCGCGTCAAGAAGGAGCGCGAGACCACCGCCAAGACGCCCAACAGCGGCGCCGCGTCGTCGCACTGCGCCTTCGGCGCCGTCGTCCTGGCAACGGTCGCCATGCTGAGGGTCGCGCCTGCGACATAGACCAGCCCGCGACCCCCGAGTCCACATCTCCGCCTCCCTCAGCAATTCCCAATATATTACTACTATACTACTACTCTCTCTGTCTTCGCTCCAGGTGTACCCGCTCTCAGCTGCAGAGCTCATTCACTCGCTCGCAACTGCGCGAGCGACCAGAAGCTTTCTACTTCTATGGATACATTCCAAGGCGTGGGCGTTCGCAGGCGTTTTGATAGAAGTGGTGAATGGCGAACGCCACCTCGTAATTGTATTCGACGGTTTGGGGTACCGTCCTTATCTCTCGTTAATAGAACGAAAAGGCGAAGACCAATAATTCATACGTTAGTATAGATCCAATTTTAATCGCCGAATAGAGGTTAGCTTACTACATACAATCTCTGAATATGTAAACAAACCATAAATTAATACATTTGAAAGGCATGTTGAACTTACAATACGAGAACCGTCAATAACCATCACCAGAATACCGAATTAAAATGTAAAGCCCAATTACAAAAACCTCTCTGATATACAACATTTTTTTGTGAGGGGAAAGTGTTGAAATTTATTTTATACAAGAACATGAGGGGATACAATTCTGTACAGTAATACTGCATTCAGAAAGGAGCTAAACTAAATGTATTCAGCTTCCATATGGTAGCGCTGTCAGTGGAATGGAAATTCTAAACGGAGTCTCGAAATCTTGGCCTGCGGACGCCCACTTTTTAAGAGTTATATTTCTCCTCCATTCCAGTTGTAATATAGTTGATTCATGTATATAGCTTGTGTAAATAAATAAATAAAATAAGCTGAAGACTGTAGTTAAGGAATGGACAGTAAAGTATGCACAGAGTGCATGGTGTATTTAAAATTAGAACTACGTTAGGCTCATGTTACTTAAGCCTTCCGAATGGGTACATCAGATCGTGTTCTTTATCGTGATTTGCTATGAACGTTTATAACTCTGAAGTTAGATATGCTGTAAGCAAGTGCAGAGTATGTAAATGAAATAATCTTGCCAAACTTGTACTTTCCAGTGTAGGCCAATTATACAATGGTGATTTTTATTTCTCTGTCCTTATTGTCACTAGAAACCAGCATCATGGTCCCAAATCTACCAAATGTATTTTCAAAAAATTATTTTGTTATCATATTAAACGGCCTAAGATGGCTAGAGACCCTTTACCACTTAATCACTGAAATAATTTGTATTTATTTATTCTACATGCTTTAATGCTGCTTTTGAGGTACAGGAGTCATTCTCTATATAGACTCACGCTTGCATTCTGTGATTAATCCTTAAGATATTCCCGTACACCCAATTCAGGTATTTGAAAAAATGTTATAAGCGACTGATACAGGCTCGAGCAATTGTGTCATACATAGGCAAATATTCCATTCTTAATCTTTTACTTAATCAAGTCTATGTATGACCAGAGATAGTCCAATATGTGTGTGATATTTTGTATGTGATTGATGGTTGAGGGAATCTCATTACGTAAGGATCCTTTAAGGAACTCCATTAAATAAACAGAACCTTCTTCACTCAATGAAATTTCAGAACATATTTTATGATACAAGTTTATATTTTATCGAAGCAAGAAATAATTTCAGTGAGATGTATCTATGCAGTGCTCTAGTACAAAGCATTCTAATGTTAATTTTGTAATCGATGTAAATGTATATGCAAAAATAGCTCATGTTCCTATGTATCTAAATATCTGTATCGCATTCTTACTCAAATTGTTTAATAGTTCTATCGTTATTGTATGTCTTTATTCCCTACTTATTGTCTTGGAATGAAAATTTCAACTTAGATATAACAGTATCCAACAGGAATTCATATAAATAAAATTAAATAGTATTATGCCAATAACAAGGTAAAATGATCAAATCAGAATTGTCTTTGAAATCGTAACAAGATGATTACAAAAAAATTATGTACTAAAAATTGTAAATCTGACCCAAACTGCATCGATAAACCCTGAACAAAATATGGAGTAACTATTTTACTTAACCTGTATCCCACAGTCAGCAAAATTATAAAATGGTGATAGTTTATGGAAACATAAAATGTAAAAATAAGATAGAGAATGTAAATATTAAAGTGAAAGAATGGTAAATGGGAAAATGAAATCTGTAAAAATATTTTTAAACAATAATGATTAAATAAATTATATAAACCTCGATTATACTCTACATTTCAAGTGTTTCATACTTCAATGATCAAGTGACATCCAGAATACATACATAGCTTCAAGTTTAGTTTCGAAAAATTGGAGAAACAAGCTTTCTTGATAGTATAAGTGCAGTTAGTCTGGTTTGATGTTACAGTTCACAACATTTTCGAAGAAAATGTTACATTATATATGACAAACACGTAAAGTGTTGGATCAGGATGGAATTTGTTTATAATTTTCAGCGATGTAAAACGAAATGATATTATCACACACGAATTCTTGCAATCCATAAGAAGCTGCTTAGTAGCGTTCCGAAAAAAAAAAATCCCTTTTTCTCCTGCCTGTTGTAAGTTCCTAAAATTCATCTCCGAATTCATAAGAGATAACAGTGAAAATATATTCATATTAACAAAATTACACATCTAGTTAAATAATTTAGATAATAGTATCACACTTGAAAATATTTCACAATGGTAAATCGGATCGACAACAGATGATTGCTATACATGGATATCCTTGGAAACGTCATCATATATGATTTGATCAGGTATATTAGTTTTGATCCCAGTGTGAGTACATTCTCGTGTGTGCAACACCGCATTATGTAATTCTTAAAACCAATGGTACTGTCAACAATTGATTACAGGTTCCACTTTAACTGTAAACAACAACTTACGTGTTAATTACCTCATTGAAAATAGCCTATTTCACGAACATCAGTAAAAGACCCGTGGAACGTCATTGCTAGGCATAAAATATGTGACTTTTCTCCTCTTGCAGTGACCTGCACCATTTCCCAGATGCCGGAACCTACGCTTAAATTCATCCGGTTTGAAGAGATCTGATCACTCCTTGATACTCTCACATATATCTCAGTAGATATTAATTTGAGCAACCCATATTTCCTTCTTCTTTACTCGTGGCTCAAATAATCTACTTATTTGTGGTGTCTATAAGCTTTGTTTGATATATCGTCAGCGTTTCATCATACAACAGTCGGTCTGTCTAATCTTGTGTATTCTCAACATTCTCCTGGATAACCACAACTCAAAGGACAGTAAAACTTTCAGAGTTGAATCTTTGAAAATTCAGGTGTCTAATACACTCAATAATACAAACAAATAGGCTTTGCGTAATTCTGAGATCAAGATTACAGTTAAAATAACAAATAGCTAATCTTTCGAAAGATTCCTCCCACTCCCCTTCCCCTGCGTCCTCTGCTTTGCATTTAATCTCCATTTTATGGTCGATATTATCTGTTACCATGTTTCCAAATTATTTAAACTGGGCGACTTGTTCTAAGTTCTGATTGTTTAAGAACAAGATGATGTTTTCAGTATCCGTGCTGAACGCACTGAATTGTTTTTGATACATTAACCATCACATATTAATTTGCTACGGTGGATTCTGTTAGTAGTTACTGTAGATCAGTAGTTGTATGGCATATGATCAGTATGCCACCTGTAAATCTAATATTTTTAATCCTTATTGTCTGGCTTTCACACATTGTTAAGTGCCATTTAGAGATTTTTTGATTACGTCATGTGAGTAGAGGTAAAACTGTACTGCCCTGATGGACTCCTCTTATCCTAGGAATATATATATATCGTTCGGAAGGTTTTTGTTGTCACACCTTACCTGTAGCCTGCTGAACCCAAGTTTAAGGTCTGCATGTTACTGATGTCCGTTCTCCCAAACCGATTTTGAATGGGAATATCGTGATGTGTATGACCCATTCGCGAATGACATTAAACACTCATCCACGGGATTTCCTGTATTAGTTTCAAAATTTCTGCTGGTATCTGACCGGGACTGTTACTTTATGAGAAGTAGTTGCCGAAATTGATTTCTCAATTTTTCTGGTCCTTCTAAATAATGAATATCCATAAGTTCATCCGCATTTTCACTAAACAGTCCGTTTATGTTCTACTCCCAAGTATGAAACCCCCCTCCCCCCCCCAATCATTTCATTTGGATCATATTAGTGTTATCAAAGAGAGTCGTTGGTATTTATTTTTTTATATAATGCATCTATGTTCTTAATCCTTCGATGCACAGGTAGTACGACAATATGATGTTTTAGTTCAGCGCTTCTAGTTCCTTGCAGTTGTCTGAATATATTTTTCTGTAGCTATTACTGATTTCTTCCTGATCTGTCTCTAATCTTTAACACTGCGATTTTTCCGTCCATCAAATTCAGTAACTCGTCTGTCATCCACTCGTTGTGTAACTACTGTTGTCATTCATTTCCTGAAAACTCAAACCAGCATGTATTTTTATCTTTACAACCGATCCGTTATGTTGGCGTTCATATTATGTCTTCTCGTAGTTAATTTTTAAGATTCTGTTTAAATGCTTCCTACGTGTATCCATGTCTAATGATGTCAAACATGTTTAAAGTAACTTTCAGATCAGATAATTCTAATTTATATATTAAGTCTGATATGAACGGGACGCAATCAGAACCATTTCAAACACCAGATTTATTGCATCACATTCTATTTTGTTTCTAACATGGTTTTTTTCCCCTTTAGCATATGATCAGTTTCTTTATTTACTGGTCGTTCGGCGTTCCCATTTATAAAATTGGCTGACTTTTGTCTTTACTTATTTCTGACAAATTATTCAGTCTCTCTTGGGATAGTTGCTCTCTTTTGTTGACATCGCCCAGTCCGGTGTCTCTCTTTCGACAGTTACTTTCAGGAATCTATAGACCAACTATTAGCTAAATGTATAGTACAATACATACAGAGATGATATTTTGCACTATTTTCTCCATCTATGTCAATTCGCAGTAAGGAGCGTTACGGTACTTTACAGATACCTTTGGGCGATCAGAATTTTTATACCAATGAATTTTCAAGGCTTTATTTTCCCTCTCCTCTAATCACTGTGCTTCCCTGACTTGCTGCTAATATTTCATGTTACTCTCATCTCAGGGAACAATCAGGGCTAAAATACGGATTGCACAACAATAATATCAGAAACAATTAACGTCTCATGAACTATTGACGGGAGATACGAAAGAAGTTGTTGGGAGTTTCAGTCAAATCGTAGGAAGTTCTATTAGAAATTTTAACCAAAATCAATAATGTTAATTGAAACTGAAAGTTTTACTAACTGTAGCGTAAAAAAACGTGGCTCCGTCTGGGGGGGGGAAGGAGGGGTTGGGTAGAAAGCTAAGCTGGGTTACGAGGGGGAGGGGAATATCAAATCATAATTCATCTAACCATGAAATGTTACTGAAGTTTATTAGGGAAACATTATTCATCAGAATTTGAGAAACTTCACTGAATAAATGATATGGAACAACTGCCAGTAACTAGTAACAACCTAGTTCTATTTACAAGTGATCGTATGTTCCGGCGCTATCAAGGTCGCAAAAAGTGCCACAAATAGGCATGTTAAAACTGCTTTGCATGAATCCATAATAATTGAATGCTGAAGTTTTGTTATTGAAATCTTGCTCAGAAATCGTCCAAATAAAACAGAAACAGAACGTGGTTAGTATTCCATAAGAAAGGCGTCATGGAAGAACAAGTGTCATATAATTGGAGATGGCTTAGTAAGTGCTGGTAAGCAGTAATGTTTCACAGCCCGATTATTTGTTGGATCCTCCGGAGAAAAGCATGCTAATCAGTCTGGTGATGTGAAGATCGTCATGGACAGCTTCCAACCTCTAGTGGGGTATGCCGGTAACACAGTCTCTCTACAGCAGAGTTCCTCAAACTTTTTATCTCCACGTACCCCTATAATATTTCCCAGGCAATGGCGAATCTCCTTGAGAAAAAACTGCAACCATTTTTTGTTAGCTCCACTACTTGCGACAATGGGCAACAATGAGCAATATTCATGAGATAGCCAGTCCGCCATTACGTACATCTTGTCGCGAGGCCCCTACGATCAACTAGCGTACCCTTTATGGGTTCGCGTACCCCACTTTGAGAAACACTGCTCTACAGCATCCTCTGTCCATCCACTATTCTTCCTCTTACACTAGTATCTATCTGACTCCTTTATCTTGCACACTGTTTTATTCTCTTGATGTCCAAAGTCTCATTCGTCTTCCTTCTCCACGTCTCAATGCCGTGAAGTAGTGGATAGCCGGCAGGGAAAAATTACAGCGGGGAACTATTGAAGCCCGGGATCACTACGGTAACTCTGAAGGCTTAAAAAGAAACCTGACCAAAAAAAAAAAACCTAAGGCGGACGTGGCTTTGGTGGAGCTATGAAAGACCAAGTAAGATCGTAGTGGATCAAATAGTTGCTTCCAAGCAGCAAACAAATAAATAATGCGATATCTTCGAGTAAGTGTAGCCATCGAAAATAACTGTTGCATACCAAAGTTTGTCTTATATGTGCAGATCATGACAATGATTGTCGATAGCGACATTTATAGTATGGGACCGCCAGGTTTAATGTTCGAATGTGACTAATAAATTGCCACCAACAGCTTCGAGAGCCCTAATGCTGCATGCATACTTGAGAAGTATGAGTTTTTTTAATCGCAAAATGGTTTGTAAGATGTAGGATTTGATCCCACGCTCCCTTCTCGTTAATCAGTACGTAGGCCAATGCGCCTCATCCACTCGGCCAATCTGAAAACAAGGTTCTAAATTCAGCTAACTATGTTCCCTTCTCCATAGAACATTCGTCCTCAGGCAACCTGTGGTCCCAAGCAATTCAAATATGTAGCTGATGCAGTGACATTAAAATCTGAACTTAGGAAGAAAGTAAGGAAAAGCGATGGACAGAAGATATGCAACTATGTCAAAAAAAAATAAATCAAAATTTATTTGAAGGAAAGGCGAGAGCTAATCTACAAATGGGCGGATCGATTCTACGTTAATAAGCTCATGTATCACCAGTACATTCGTTCCCACAAAACCTGTAGTTTCAGGCAAAAAAAAAAAAAAAGCCAGGTATAATTACGTGGTTGAAACACAAAATCAAAGATAAGGGATATCTTAAAAAAAGGCGGGTTTCCCAAAAGACTGAAGTTAGGAAGGAAAGAGGAAGGAAGAGACAAGGAAGAGAGGGGTTAGAGGAAGGAAGGCACAAAGGATAACTATAAAAAGCGTTGAATATATAGAACTGTGTACCACTATCATCTGATAAGTAAAAAACTATTTGGGTCTGTCGATTCAGACACAGGAGATTCAAGAGAGGTGTACACATCATCTGACGCATAAGAAACCAAGGTCCATGTAGCATATAACATATGCAGGTCCCCATTTCTTAAAAAATAAAAAATAAACAGCTTATTACAAGTATTACGAGAACACGTTGAAGGTGTCCTAAATAGTGATATCTAAAAATGTTTTTGTCTTACAGCTCTGACGGATGGAAGCCATAGTGCCAGTAACGAAAACAAATTCACCATTACCATAATAATATTCACAATAGCAATTAGTAATACTTTTAATAATATTTTTAAACATTAATAATAAGCAATGTCAACAGATGGAGGTCATTTTGAATTACGTAATTGGCAGCAATAACGAGGTCGATGTGGGGTGGCAGTTTGAAAATTCACACGTAATCGCATGTTGACGACAATATTCGAAATTCCCACACGAATTTCCAGCAAATATTAGAATTTCTCATCACCGGTTATGAAGTAATGTATCCGGCCACCATTTACTTTTATGTTATCGGAAGTCTCACTGCATCAGATCATAGCTAATCCATTTACAAGACTCGATCTGAAAGGTACAAAATTCTAAGGTGCGTGTTGGAGTTTTTCATTGATTGTTATAAATGTTGAATTTTCTCCGTATATAGAACATAACATAAACAAATAAGGCATTCTCATATTTTAAAACATGAGTTTGGAGTTTGATTTTGAATAGTATCCTTGGAAAATACATAACAACTTACGTGGACGAGAGAGAGCAAAGAATGTGCTCGATAATCAAAGTAACGACTTAAGTTCCCATAAGGAGTACTTAAAAAGGGGCCATAAATCATTTTTCGAACAAAGTGGAGGCAATAGATATACTACTGTAAGCAAGCGTCCACGACTTGAAGTGTCCAATACCTTTCGAACCCATCTCTCAAAATAAGAAATACGTTATTTTTCATATGCAAGAACATGTATTTATGATTTGTCGGAAACTGTAATACATAAATAGATTCCACGGTCTTGAGTACCAAAAGTTAATACAAATGAAGTAATCATTAAATGAAAATAATATGCAAAAATTTGTTCCGCGCCTAAGTTTCTTTTTATTCAAGTGAGGAACCATACAGCTAAAACTGTTTTCCGTCAAGCATCCATAGTCTCTGGGTGGGGGCTATGGGTGTGCGAAGCGATCACGAGAAATTTGATGAGTTGTGTTAGAGAAATTGCATTATTTATAAGTATGGAGGCTGACATCTGAAAAAGACTCGCAGAGTCAATTCTGGAGGCATGATTTTGGCCAAAAGGAAATAGTTACTAGTTGCGAGAGAGGAGTCATCTTGCTTGAGTGGATCGGTAAGACGTTGCGTCGGAGAGATTCTGATGAACAGATTTGAAAACTGTAATCCTCTCACTTCTAGAACCTTTACAGTTTTTATTGTGTTTAGCACATATTAAAAGAGCTTAACATAGATAAACCATTATTACTACAAAGTGGCATTTGGCTTGTCTTAGACCATACAGTCAGCTCAAGTATGAGTTCAGTTCATCCAGTGTTTTCAGTTGCTCCATTGTATATACTATCTTTAAAGTAATTTCACACAGCACAGGATGGACATGACAAGCATACTCACATACTTAATCACCCTTTGCCCTCGACAGGACTCGAATTGGCGATCCTTGGCACGTGGAGCCAGTACTCTAGCCCATACGCTACCGAGGCAGGCTTCTTCACCGTTCTCCACAGATTAAGACGTACCTGCATGAGTACTGAATAAAAAAGTTGCCGTGGTGAGTCGCCACTCACAGCAGAGGAAAATAAGAACTGCTCTGATGACTACATGAATTCATTCTTCTCTCATTCCGGTTGAGATTGGAATGCAAAGAATAGAGATTAGTTCTGGTGCAAAACAACCTCCGCCACACAATTAATTACACAATATAGATGTAGAAGACTCGACGTAGCTGCAGAAGTAGAAACATGAATGAACAGAGGACTTATTTAAGGAACTGGGTTTCTTGAATTTCTCGAATAACGTTACGAACTTGCGCGCATAGGTACTGTATCGATGGGGATGCACTGATTCATGAGATTAATTTTTTTACGTCTAAAAAGACACATTTACCTTTAAGTTCTTTGCAAGAGGAACAACCAGAGAACAGATACCCGTTTGTTAGGGAATGTGCATCAACTACGTGGCTCAGTATAAAAAGGGGGGGGGTTCCGAGCTAGACCACGTAGCTTTTCATTCACAGTTAAAATGAGGTATAGAATACAGAACAGCATGTGAATATTTATTTCCGCCATTTAATTAACTCTGTATGGAATTTACGATAGTCTAACAAGAGGAAATAGCACAAACTGACTTCTGGAATCAATAGGGATAAGAAGCTACGTGATATGGGGGTGGGGGTTTAGAGGTAAAAGCCACGTAAGACTATGTGGGAGAGAGGGGGGGGGGGTTCACAGGGGGCTAAAATGGAGCTACGTGGTTTATGGACACTCCCTTATGTGGAGAACGAAGTCAAAATTAAAATTTTGGGTGTAAAAGACGATAATATAACGGAAGATACTCTAACGATTTGAGCTACGGTCTTCAACCAAAAACCTAAAAATCAAACCAATGATTTTTGAGACGAATGTTTGATCCACTTTAAAGAGGGTGATGAAGAAAAAAGAAGAAAATATAAAGAAATAACTAGTTGCAATACGAAAACAAAAAGATGAAGGGTAATGTAAGATGGTTACATAATAGGAAAGGATGAAGATTTCATGAAAGACGTAGAGAAGACACTGTTTAGGGTAAACAACATGTGGCTGACCAAGATATCTTGACGCAATAAAGAAAAACAAATCAAGGCGTTACATATTTCAGAAGAGAATGAATGCTCACTAAGTAAGGCTGGAAGGTGAGGCAATGGAATAAGTATGTATAAACACCCTTCAAGTATAAATAAAAGATAAATTAGTTAGCTTTTTTTTTTACAAACTTTTCCTTTTAAGATTACTGTGCATAGTTACTGTAGAACCGGTGGGCAGTGAAGTAAATAACGAAGGTTCAATAATGAGCGGAAGGTATTTAGAGATTGAGAAAAAGATTGTCCACATTAGATTTTTCAGCTGAACAGCTCGTTGAGAGGCGCCTTTAAGCGCCCGGGGAGTGTCAGGCAGCCAGTCTGATCCGGACGAGTGTCCTCCGTGTACGCACAAGTGGTCGTCTGTCGAGAGCAATCAAGAGGCACTTGCGCGCCTGCGGCTTCGCGGACGGCCTAAATAATTCAGCACTGCAGTGTCCGGCCGAACGGTGTGCCGCTGCAGTCTGGGGCTATGCCGGCCGGCCGGGCAGACAGATCAATATACGTCCGTGGGGCCGCGCGGCGCCGGCCGTCCGCACCGCCAGCCAAGCGCGCAGGTAGCGGAAACCAGTGCGCCTGCACTCGCCTTACAGAACACACCACAGCACCGCCACGCTCTCCGGGAACACATTTCTTTCTGAAACTTGCAGGAGTGCGACATGGGATGAAGATAAATGCATAGAAGAGTCAGCTAATTAAATACACAAATAAAAAACAAAAGGTTAATTACGAATATAAGTTGGGGAAAGAATTGCTTGCTGAAGACTTGAAATGTAAATATCTTCGCATTACATTTGATAACAAGCTTAACTGGGCAGGACACATTGGACAGGTCGTAGGAAGAGGTTTCAAAATTCTGCCCTTGTTGGAGAGAGTGATGAGGGGATGCACGAGAGAAGTAAAGGAATTGGGTTACAAAACTTTGGTCAGACCATTGCTCGAATATAGTAGTGTAGTATGGGACCCTCATTTTACGTATCAAATACAGGAGTTGGAGAGGGTGCTAAAAAGGACTGCTAGATTTGTTTCTGGAAATTA